>JAVIAB010000088.1:30582718-30732718 GCA_032433765.1 Megaustenia siamemsis | reverse complement strand
TCTCGTCACATCGTCATAATCATTTGTCAAACTGGTAGGCGTGGACGATCATGTCCTTGCACAATATTTTCCCACAGTGCATCGTATCGATTCTTCTGTTGACTGTTTGCCAAGCTATCTAGTTTCTTCTTTCTTTATTGTCTGGGATCTCTCTTTCACTTATTATGTAACTTCAGGTATTCCAACTTTCCTCTTCTGATGATGTGCCCGAAAAATGTCGATTGTTTCTATCTGATGTTTTTAGGAGCTCCCGTTTTGTGTTGGCCTCTGAGAATTTCCTCGTTGGTCTTTTTAGCTGTCCAGGGAACTTTCAACATTCTTCCGAGAAATCTCATCTCTGAGGCCTCTCATCGTCTTTGTATTTGTTTGACTACAGTCCATGATTCGCTTGCAAAGCTCAGAATTTGTTCTATATAGCACTGATAAACTCTCTCACTTCTATTGACATAGACATGATTCTACAAGCGGTGGGCATTATTCTCTCCCAATCCGTGGTTTCTTGCTTGATCAAACTCTTGGTAGCGAGATTCCCATTTTAACTTTCCCGAATTACGTTAAAAGCTAATAAGGTCACGTGAGCACCTTGCTCACGCTAAACAACCCTTGAAAGTTGGAAATAAAAAAAGTAGACTAAAATGGCTGCTATGTGGTGAGAATCGGAACTTACTAGTGCTGAAGTCGGATGTGTCAGGTCAAAAGGCGCAAATATTGCGAGTTGTATGATTGGCCAATCTTTTTTTTTAATCAAAGAAATAATGTAGGTTTTATTCATTCAGACTACATTGTATTTTTTGTTTAAACTTCTGTAATAGCGTGGTCAATAGCAAGAACAGTAACTCCCATCGCCCCGCTCTAGCTACTTTAGTTTTAAAAATGCACGAGAAGGTCAGTTTTGCGTTACCGCATTGAGTGGATACATCCACAACAAAAACACCACTTTAAAACTTCCTCATGTCAACAGTGATTGTTTTCTCCCTTCATCCGCTGCTGCTGACCGTTTCCTCTACAATTCAATGATCATTCTCACCCTTTTCCATTGATGCTTGGTTCAGTGACTAATCCTTTTTTACCATGGATTTGACTCATTTAAAAAAATGTTTTTAAAATCTAAGAATACAAAAAATATTTAAAAAACATTGAATAACAACATTGCATGGAACCTATAGCAATTCTGCTTGCGACATGGGCTAAAGCACTAGAGGCTGTCTTGAAAACTCAATTGAAAAGTGACCATCACCATTGAAAAGGGAAACTTAAAAAAAAATATATATATATATATTTGGCCTCTTCACTTGACAAGTTACACTTCAGCAAAATTAACTTTGGTCTCAGAGAAAACATATTTAAATAAGGATTATAATACAGTCTTGCCTCGAACTATGCTTCTACTCATCATGGCAACAGGAGTAGGAGACTGACGGGGCTGGTCCGTTTGAGAAGAATAGATAACAATCGTTTCCCAAAAAAATATTATATGGGGAGGGACGGAGAGAGATCACAGGACAGACCAGTGTTGAAATATAAGATTGTTTGCTGGGCTTCTTTGAGAGAGATCACAGGACAGACCAGTGTTGAAATATAAGATTGTTTGCTGGGCTTCTTTGAGAGAGATCACAGGACAGACCAGTGTTGAAATATAAGATTGTTTAAGGGGCTTCTTTGAGAGAGATCACAGGACAGACCAGTGTTGAAATATAAGATTGTTTGCTGGGCTTCTTTGAGAGAGATCACAGGACAGACCAGTGTTGAAATATAAGATTGTTTGCTGGGCTTCTTTGAGTGCATTCTCTATCAGTGAAAAAAGTGGGAGAGTCTGGCATCAGATTGTAGCATATGGAGAAGAAAAATAATTGTTAAAAATCACAGCAACATTTGAGGAAGTGATTATGTCAAAACCAGAAGACAAAAGACACAGGAGAAAGGAGACGATGCCAAGCACAACAAATGTATCTTGTTCATCCTGCAGTCGGATCTGTATATCAAGTATTGACATATTCAGCCATGTAGGAAGCTGCTTTGTAAAACAGCATCCAGAAACTTATGTATTACTTAGACTAATAACTAATCATGACTGCTTGCTACCAACCATCTATCAAGACGCCATAGGCCTTACATACCTCAGCGACTGCTTTTATATACCAAATATAGAGACAATGGCTGCGATCTCCAACGATTAGCCACTGCAGTCCTGGGAAGATGTGGACCCCGTTAATCATTTCAGAAAATAGGTATTTTTACTGCACTCGGAATAATCACAAATAATCAACATCAGAAAAAAATAAAACAAGAACAGTATATGGTCCGCAGCGGGATAGAACCCGTACTCCTTGGCACAGCGCCTTGCCACGAGAAACCAAACGCTAGATGTTAGCCCGCTTCACACAAATAACAGACTGTTTGATTCCATTCCTGAACGGGCACAACCCGGGTTATTAATTGAAATAGTTTGGTCACGTTGTTGGATCGCCCGGCCCAGCAAAGCCATTCTGCAAGATCCGTGAAATTGGCGAGAAGAAGAGACAAGCAAAGAAAGAGACCAGAGGATAATATCAAATAACTGATAGGTCTTGGCTTGACAGAGAACCAAAGAATACCTAAAGATAGAGAGAAATAGAGACATTTCACGAACTCTGTCAGTAGCGCCCAAACAACCTCCAGGGTTGTGTGTGGGATGAGGGGCAATACTTTTGTAAATTCCGCGAAACGTAAGACCATGCACATTTTTTCCTGCGCTAAATAATTGCTTAAAGGCTAGATTTCTGGTACCGCGTGAGAATGCTGATGGGTGAAACTCCACCATTCTCTCTGTTTTCTCGGTACTATTTATTTTTTCAAAACCGTTTTTTTTTAATGTGCAAATAAAATGTCATAATATTTTGCCCAACAATTATTTTTATATTTAAAGAAATTATTAATTTTGCAAGCGAACAAAGTTTTGCATTAATCTCCACAAAATTCAGGATTAGCTCCCTTGAAGGTGGAAAAAATCGTACAGAAAAATAATAAATGTAATAAATCTGAGAAGAATACAGAATGTAACAGACACAACTCATAATTGAAAATTCTACAAGAAGATTCGATGCAGCAACGATTTTGAGCTTCATATAGAAATGATATATTGATTAAAATGGACACATAACTAGCAAACAATAATACATGAAAAGCATCAGCGACAAGATGTAATAACATAAGTGGGAAGATATCGCTAACCAAACAACGGATTAGCGAAATATCACACGTCACACAAATTACTGCGCATTAAAGCGAGCCACAAAGGTCTGTCATGGATTCTTGATGAATTTTTTAAGAGAATTAATTTTGTATCAAAATCCTCCAAATTAAGGATAAACTTCCAGGCACAAAATCTATTTATAATGTCTCGCAAGAATATTGAGTACAGTAAATAGAGATAAATGGAAATAGAGATAAATGGATATGGAGATAAATGGAAGATGTCAGAAAAAATATCGGTGAACACAAATGAATAGTTTAGCAATTTTCAAATAATAAAGTTTGACAATATCACATACTAGAAACACTGAGAGGTATAACAGCAGATGTAGGGGTAATACAAGAAACCGCGAACTGTACTTCCTCTCGTCCGGGAAAGGCAAATGAGGAAGAAAGAAAGAAAGAGAGAAAGAAAGAAAGGAAGAAAGAAAGAAATGGAAAAAAGAAAGAAAGAAAGAAAGAAAGAAAGAAAGAAAGAAAGAAAGAAAGAAAGAAAGAAAGAAAGAAAGAAAGAAAGAAAGAAAGAAAGTCAGCGCAACTCACTGGTGAAATTAAATAAGAACATAAAAAGCATATTTTGGACGTTTCATGCACCACGACAGGAATGAAATAACAACATAGAGAGAACAGGGGGTCTTGTTTGTGGATTTCTGTCCTCGAGCGTTGTGAGAATTCCTGAGATACTTCGTATAGAATGGGATGAGTTCAAGACTAGTGCAGAGATATGATTATGCATCCAAAAATATATTCTATAGTCAAGAGAAGAAGATGGTCATAATGTCCCTGCTGCATCAACGCCCTTTTTAGTTTTGGTGCCTGTCTAGTCTTCATCATCATCAAATACCAGGCCTGTTGGCGTAGGTGATCATGTCTCTCTCCAAATTTTGATCTCGACAGTTATTTATCTTTTCTGTTGTTGACCTTCTGCCAAGCCATTCTCTTAAGCTGTCTGTTATTTTTTCTCTTTGCTTCCCTCTATCTCTTCGTCCCTCAGTTTTCCCAGTTGTTATAATATATTCCAGCTGTTCCCTTCTCATTGAAGAAATGAAAGTGCCTCTCTAGAGCCCATGTTAAAATGATTCCTTTTTTTATCAGATTAGTATTTTTCCCCTGATGCTCCAAGCTCCTACTAAGTGTATATCTGACAACACTGTTCTGAAACAATAGCCGTCATCAAAGCACAACGTAATGTAGAAATAATCTCACCATTTTAAGTTTTACCATAAATCAAACAATAATGAAGTCTATTTATTTCTTCTATTGTACTGCTTGTTGCGTGAAGCGCCTCAGAGAGAAAGGATCTGTAAAATCACTGGAGTCTGTAGAAATATGGTTTTACAGAAGAATGTTGAGAATACCATGGACAGCTAAGAAGAGTAATGAAGATGTTCTGAAAGAGGCCAAAGCAAAAAGAGAGCTAATTTTCAATATTAGGAAGAAACAATCATCATTTTTGGCCATGTAATGAGAAGAGAACAACTGGAATATATTGTAACAACTGGGAAGATTGAGGGCCGAAGAGATAGAGGGAAGCAAAGAGAAAATATACCAGACAGCTTAAGAGAATGGCTTGGTAGAAGGACAACAACAGAAATAATAAATAACTGTCGAGATCAAAAGTTGTGGAGTGACATGATCACCTACGCCAGCAGGCCCGGTACTAGATGATGATGATGAGCCTTGTAGCTTGAATCGTTAGATAGCCGTCATCAAAGCACAACGTAAAGTAGAAATAATCTCACCATTTTAAGTTTTACCACAAATTAAACAATAATATAGACTTTCTTCTATCCTACAGCTTGTGCTGTGGAGCGTCGCAGAGAGAAGGGATTTGTAATTGATTGACCTCCATTTGCCTTGAAGCTTGAGTTGTTCTCGTGGCTAATTTACATAATGTTTCTTTGATCTTTCCCTCTCTTTCTGATTTCCCCTTTGCTTTATAGCAGAATGTTTTCAATGTTTACGCTCGAGCTGCAGTTAAGTTGGATTTATTTACAGTCCGATGACTAAACCATTTAATTATTTGTCATCAGTGAGCCTGACTTGTTCATTATGTGACCGCGTGTGTTTGTCAAACATTGGTAGAATTAGCCACGAGAGAAGCTGTTCGACAAAAACAAAACCTAAAAAAAAAATACACAATAGCCTCCACTAGACCGTCTGACAAGACGAAAAGGGCCATATATATTCAATGGGTCCAATATCTGATTTTATTTATACCCATCGTTTTTCTCAAGGTTTCATTTCTAAATGTTATCTCTTCTTGTTTCATTTACAACTTTTCTTATTCATTTCATCAGGGTGTTTATAAAGTCTCACTACACTTGGTATCTAGGTCAATTTGAAAAAAATGTTTATGACGTCATCACAATATGTGCTCAATGGTAAGTTCACTTGTTGCGACAGTTTTCTTAATGACTTGTCTGGACTTTTAAGGATTCTGTCTTGGATATCTAAACATATTTCATCATTCACAGCAGGCCTACCAGATCGTGGAGCATCTTCCACATTTCCAGTAGCAATAAACTTATTCAACAAATTTCATTGACAGTGGGAGCACATACTGTGATGACGTCATAAACATTTTTTTTTCAAATTGACCTAGATACCAAGTGTAGTGAGACTTTATAAACACCCTGTATTACGCTATGATGTTTAACTGGACTGAAAGAAGAAACAAACACAAAATAAAGCTATTCTATTAGTACTAGGAGTACACACTCTCCATACAACAGATCGTACAGAAATGCCAAACCCTTACAACAATGCACTTCTACTTACTAGCAGACCGCACTGTGCTCTCCATTACCAAGTTTTTTGTTATGTTAAAGTTCCATTAAGAATAGCAAAATGTTATATCTTCTCAACATTCCTATATGGTGCAGAAACATGGACATTAGACAAGAAAACAGAACAGAAAAATGAAGCCTTTGAAATGTGGATTTATAGAATAATAAGTAGAATTGTGTGGAAAGAAAAGAAAACAAACGATGAAGTCTTAAAACAACTAAAAATGAAAAGAGAATTACTAAATACAATTCAAACAAGACAAATGCGATTTTGAGCCATGTTAAAAGACACAACAGCCTATTAAACGTAATATTGTGTTGGGAAATACAAGGTAAAAGAGGCAGAGGCAGACCAAGACTAACATGGACGAGTAACATCAAAAGATGGACATGTCAGCCTATGACAACCTGCACTATCAAGGCAAGAGACAGAGCGTAATGGCGCCCCATGGTAGCCAACCTTCGTTGCGGTGTTGGCACTTGATAATGATATTGATGATGATAAAGTTACGTAAAAAGTGGAAGCTACTTTAAATATGTTTACGAGAGCACGTTTAGAATGGTTTTTTTTTTTTTTTTTTTTTGCAGATTAAAATTAAATAATTAAAAACTAGAAAAAAAGTAAAATTGTATAATTGTAAAACAGGGGGAATATTAAAGGTTACCTGCCATGTATTTTTGCATATGGGTAACATGGTATCAGTGCTGATATTCGTATATAACTATGTTGGGGGCCTGCTCAGTGGTTGAGTGGTTAGTGTGCTCGTTTGCTGATCGGATGGGTCCAGGATCAATTCTCAAAAGGGGTGTTTTTTGGGGACTACAAGTGCCCTTGGATTCACTCAGCTTCTAAGAATGAGTAGCAGAGAATTTTCTGGGAAATACAGACGGCCTGGCGTGACGCTGAACACATCATCCAAAAACGTGTCGTTGGTCATAGTTAAATATAGCCACTAATATCAGGTTGCTCATCGTCTAAAAAGGCATGGAGAGAGTCTTTAATTTTAGTACATTTATGGATAATGTGGTCAGCACCACGCAGTGCCTGTATATTGTCCAGAACAAATATCCAGTTCTCATTATCAGAACTTGTGTTGTCAATGACAACGTGAAGGTTGGGAGGGGGGGGGGGGAAGAGATAGCTAATCTGAGAATTAAACTTAGGTCTCCTGATACACAAACGAGTGCAGTGATGACTTCACTCTCGGGGCTTCTGTCTATCATATAATGCAAAAAAGCTGGAGATATTTACAATATTTATTTCAGCAACTAATGGATTCTTCATATTGTAAAAATATGTATGTTTATTTCTGATGAATATATGAAATGTTGTAAAATGTTGATGACCTTTGGTGTTTTGACAGACGGTCGGTAGCAAGAATTTGTAACTTGTTAGGGATTTGTTAAACGATTTTGTGCTGGATTTTGTTTTACTGAACAGCTTCTCTCGTGACTGAATCTGCCAATATTGGATAGACAGATTTGACCACAGAATGAACAATATATTTTTGTGGTGTCTGTCCTCATCTCCTTTCTACAGTGTCTTTTGCCTTCTGACTTTGACATCAACGCTTCCTAGAATGTTGCTGTGCTGTGTTTTAAGTTTATCCTTCATGTCATCCGATCTGATGCCAGACTTTCTAAGTGGCTGTTGCTGATAGAGAACTCACCCCAGGAAGCCCTGCAAACATCCTGGTCTGCTCTTTAGTCTCCTTCCTTCCTTAAGTTCGCCATACAATATTTGTTTGGGAATGGTTTGTTTACAAAAGTTTGTCATTCTTCTTACATGAAACCTGCCACCTTAGTCTACGACTCCGAAATGTTGTCATTATAGAAGGGAATTTAGTTCGTAGTAAGACATTAGGGTTAGTTACTTTATTCTGCCATTTGATGTCTACTATTTTGCGAAGGCAACGCATATGAAAGCTGTTTAACCTTTCTTCCCTGCCCGATATAGACAAGGATTGAGATAAGTATTAAAGTGAACTAAGCACATAACTTTGGTAAATTAGGATTCGAGTCCGGAGTGTTAATTTGCAGTTGGCCCATGCTCTATCTTTAAGTTTACCAAATTTCGACGCTACCTTTCTGATTCGGGAATTTATCTATTCATGAAGTTAAATGGTGGTTGTTACCATAGAACTGAGTCCAGATACAGTTTCAAAAGCATTGCGTAGAAGGCAGGGGAAAAGATTAAAAAAAAGGGTAGGAGCAAGGAAACAGCCATGCATTGAGTCCACATTTCTTCTCAAAGAGCTGGGATAATCTGCCATATGAACTGGACAGTGGCGTACATATTTCCATTCGCTGTGGATGATGATTGACAATGAAATTAGTCTGTGTTTACTATGTCCGGCCAAATAATATGGAGATAGTGCTTTGTACAACACGCAGACGCCCTCTCTAGGCTCCTCTTTGAAACTTTCCGAAGGAACATAGGCATTTGTTATATATTTATAATGTTCAAAACATTTTCGCTAATATGGACGAATCTTTTAGACAACCACTAATATGGACGACTCTTTTAGACAACCGCTAATATAGACGAATCTTTTAGACAACCACTAATATGGACGACTCTTTTAGTCAACCACTAATATAGATATAGACGACTCTTTTAGACAACCGCTAATATAGACGACTCTTTTAGACAACCACTAATATAGACGAATCTTTTAGACAACCACTAATATAGACGAATCTTTTAGACAACCGCTAATATAGACGACTCTTTTAGACAACCGCTAATATAGACGACTCTTTTAGACAACCACTAATATGGACGACTAATTTAGACAACAATTAATATGGACGACTCTTTTAGACAACCGCTAATATGGACGACTAATTTAGACAACCATTAATATGGACGACTCTTTTAGACAACCACTAATATAGACGAATCTTTTAGTCAACCACTAATATAGACGAATCTTTTAGACAACCACTAATATAGACGAATCTTTTAGACAACCGCTAATATAGACGACTCTTTTAGACAACCGCCAATATGGACGGCTAATTTAGACAACCATTAATATGGACGACTCTTTTAGACAACCGCTAATATAGACGACTCTTTTAGACAACCACTAATATAGATGATAATAAGTCTTGCTCCAACAAGTAAATAAAACAATGAAAGAACGCCACCTTTTACCGTGTGAAGTCTTGCTCCAACAAGTAAATAAAACAATGAAAGAACACGACCCCGTACCGTGTGACTGCTTGCTCCAATAAGTAATTAAAATAATAAACGAACGCCACCTTGTACCGTGTGACTGCTTGCTCCACCAAGTAAATAAAACAATGAAAGAACGCCACCTTGTACCGTGTGAAGTCTTGCTCCAACAAGTAAATAAAACAATGAAAGAACGCCACCTTGTACCGTGTGAAGTCTCGCTCCAACAAGTAAATAAAACAATGAAAGAACGCCACCTTGTACCGCGTGAAGTCTTGCTCCAACAAGTAAATAAAACAATGAAAGAACGCCACCTTGTACCGTGTGAAGTCTTGCTCCACCAAGTAAATAAAACAATGAAATAACGCCACCTTGTACCGTGTGAAGTCTTGCTCCACCAAGTAAATAAAACAATGAAAGAACGCCACCTTGTACCGCGTGAAGTCTTGCTCCACCAAGTAAATAAAACAATGAAATAACGCCACCTTGTACCGTGTGAAGTCTTGCTCCACCAAGTAAATAAAACAATGAAAGAACACCACCTTGTACCGTGTGACTGCTTGCTCCAATAGGTAAATAAAACAATGAAATAACGCCACCTTGTACCGTGTGAAGTCTTGCTCCAACAAGTAAATAAAACAATGAAATAACGCCACCTTGTACCGTGTGAAGTCTTGCTCCAACAAGTAAATAAAACAATGAAAGAACGCCACCTTGTACCGTGTGAAGTCTTGCTCCAATAAGTAAATAAAACAATGAAAGAACACGACCCCGTACCGTGTGACTGCTTGCTCCAATAAGTAATTAAAATAATAAACGAACGCCGATTCAATTCATTTAACTAAATTTAATCGAGCCAGCGCGAAAATGCAAATGGAGGTTATCACAAAACAATGTGCCACTGTGAAGTTTATTTTTTTTTCTTTCTATTTTTTAGAGAGAAATGCAGACATTTTTTTTTTGGCTTTCACCAGCTTTCACCTCTGACGAAGTCCCTAGAGACTAGGAACTGAATTTTTGCGTGTTAATCTGTTTTTTCCTGGCAGCCGTGTGCACAGGGGTCCCTCGGCGCACAGGCATATAAGTCCGTCTTCGGAGGTACTCATATTTTTTTCCGTCCATGAATAATTGATGTTTCAAGCACGGTATCGTTGCGGAGACCAAGGAGGAGAGAGAAATCATAAATAAAAATCCCAAACTGATGCGGCCGGAATTTGAACCCACAATCTCTCAGTCTCGAGGCCGGCGTCTTGCCTCGAGACCAACCAATCCCCCCCAAACGCAGAAATAAATGGCAGCAAGCATGAGGTGGCTACTTTGTCGGAGAGAAAGCCAACTAGCTGGTAAGTCTACACGTCTACTCACATATCATTAAGTGGCTGTAATGTTTGAACAGCTGCCATAATGGTTTTTACAGTTTTTCCAGCAAATTCCTTATCTTATCATCATAGTGAACCTACCCTCCTACTCGTGCCAGGCTTAGAACCACATTTCCGATACAAGTATTGACTTTCCAGTCAACGTAAATAGACAAACATATGCATCCGGGCCTCCAAAACCTGATCGTGATTGATGCACACGAAGTCACAATTAGTGTCAACATCATCTTGTTTCGGCTTCAGATAATACAACTTCCTCCTTCCGGCTGACTACTTTTTTTCCATCAACAATATGGAAGCCAATGTGACGCAAACGAATTAACGGGAAGCGTAATATTAAAGTTTTACTGTATCAAACGTGAGCAAGATAGAAATGATGGACAATAGAAGGCAATAGTAGAACAAGCATCAAATATAATCATACATTTGTACGCTTTTTTAAAATGCCAAATTACTTATGTAATAATAACTTATGCTTCTTTTTTTTTAAATCTATTGTGGATGATAACTATTTTAATTCTGTATAATTATTTAACACAATACTTATCGTTTGTGAAACTGTGATTAACATAACCTATAGGAAATTTATTTCAACGATTTCAGTTATTTAAGACACATGCATTAACCTTCTCCCCTCCCCCTTAACATACAAAGAAACAAATAAACACATGGAAGCCTGCGCCCGTGCCGCTTTACTTTCCCAGAAAAAAATCCGGTACCAATTAAATGTTGGTTAAAGCTGGAAGCCATCGATCTGGATCGAACCCCTCTTGTTCTTTGTAGTCCAGTTCACTCATCACTGAGCTATCGCGGCTCCAGTTCACTAATCACTGAGCTATCGCGGCTCCAGTTCACTAATCACGGAGCTATCGCGGCTCCAGTTCACTAATCACTGAGCTATCGCGGCTCCAAGTTTTTTTTCAAGTCGTCGTCAGCTAAATTGCCTATGAGATCATACCCAACACCATCTGGACCAGGAGCAGTGTTGTTTGACATTTTAAGTTTTGTGCACATGTTATCGGTTGTGATTTTTAGATCTTCTCCCAGCAACACATCCTCACATAATTCAGAGAGTGACTCCCGTATCCTCATTCTTAAGCCTCATTTCTTTGGTCAGTTTTCTCAAAGTAGAGGGCAAGCAGCAGGGCGCCTTTGCTGTCATCAGATTGGTGCTATACTTGGCCTGTGCTCTGGAAAAATGGTATGTCTCTCTCTCTCGTGTTGTGTCATTCATGCTCTGATGAAGGCACCAGAATGTGGCTAACGATTTTTCTGAGCACACTTTTCTTGCAGAAATCATCCCACTTGGCACCCTTATCCTGATTAGCACATAGTTTAAAGTGTATCATTTGATGATCGACCTCTTCTTTCAGACGCTTCAAGAGCTCAGGTTGTAATTCTTGAATTTTCTCTGGCTTTCTGTCATGACTTCGCCTTTTGTCTCTTCTTCCGTCACGCTTCCTAGACTCCTGCGTTCCACTAGAACGGCTGCGTCCATTTCAACTGCTTCCTGCGAGGGGCATCCTGTTTCATATGTCTGATTTTGCTAATGACGTCGTGGTCTGTGTTCTTCTCATAGTGGAATGTGTTGAGCTTGCTTATCTGGCTTCTATTTGTTGAGCTTGCTTTTCTGGTTTCTATATGTTGAGCTTGCTTTTCTGGTTTCTATTTGTTGAGCTTGCTTTTCTGGCTTCTATTTTTTATTTTTTTTTCAATTTAAATTCTATTTCTTGTTTTCCTTCTTCAATGTTGTCATGTAGGCTGTATCTGAATACTTCTTGTCGGGATTGTTGATTTTGTCGCTGAAAGTCTATGGCTGTGGATTGTCTAGACTCAGGTGCACTCCGTCGCACGGTGGAGAACCCGTGTCTACTTTATAGATTGGCCAAACGCCATCCACCTTGTCATTCAGCTCTTCGACACGTGCATACACCGTGAGTTTTTTTTATTTTCTTCATTCAGAATAACACTGCAATGAAATCACACTTCCTTGCGGACGAACCGGCGAAAAGACACCACTATCTTCGGTCCCACCAGAGGTGCAACCCCAACTCGACACTTATTATTAGTTAGATTCGACTCTGTTCGTTTGAAATTTATTCTTTCCAGCTTATGTATGAAATCATGCGAAGACATTTGTTTTCAGAGGCATTTCATTTCCTATCTAAATACTTGGGTATCTCCAACCTTCACATCCATGCGTTAGCACTGGCATCACTCAGGAGGTGAACAAATTAAGTTTTGTTGTTTTGTGGGAACTTTAGAAACTCCAGATGTTTGTCAGTTTGTTGAAAGCATCTCATGCATTATACCTTACTGATTAAAACAAATATGGCCCAAACAGCTAGCAGCGACTGCCCAGTGTATTCGGCCTTAATTATCCACTGGCATAACCTATGTAGAAGGGAGCCGCGATAGCTCAGTGGTTAGTGAACTGGACTACAAAGGACAAGAGGTAGGGTTCGATCTCAACCGACGGCTTCCGGGTTCACCCAGCCTTTAATGGGTACCTGATTTTTTTAAGGGAAAGTGAAGCGGCACAGGCGTAATACCGACCACATTACCCCAAAAATCAAGTGCCGAAGGTCTGTAAAATATATGGTCACTAACACCATATTCCCTATACGCCACTTGTCGTGACGGGGGTACTTTACTTTCTTTACTATAATCTATGTAGAGGTACGAGTAGGCTGGGACGACTTATATGGCGTGTAACCAGCAAACAATATATACGAATATCTCTATAATCTTAAAAAAAAGGGGACTGACAAATTCTGGGCCTTTACTGAGTGAGGTCGATTGTTTAAATCAATGCATTGTGATTGTTGCTAAAGTCGATGTCACAGAACACTGGATACACCCCCAGGAGCTCATTTACTCTAATCACAGTCAATTGTGTCCACGCGGATTTTGCACATATAATCAAGTACATCGGTCAAAATTTCCTTTGACAGTTTTACTAACCAGTGACCGACCACTTCTACTATAAAGCACGCCTCAGAGAATTGGAAATGTGTAATGCCACTACATAGCTATATGGAAATGCTTTGTAAAAAAAAAAAATAGACAATAGAATAAAAAAATACATTCGTTGCACGTCTGGCTAAACAACAATCTGAACAATGGATTTCCATGCCGATAATGGGTGTATCGACTGACATTAAGTTTCGAGAAAATGACGTATCGATCCGTGTTTGTTTAATTCTTTAGCTTCGTATGTTCGTGACTGAGCGCACTCATAAGGAACAAGTTATTAGTTTCTGCTATAACCTGTTTCCATTATCAGGTACCTTGTTTTTCCTGTTCGTGACAAGAAATTCGTTTCATTAATTAATCATCGTCAATATAATCATCGCCAGAAGTAATGAATTTCAATGTCGCGTTAGTTAGTTAGTTAATTAGTTTGTTTTTTCTAGTTAGTTGGTTTTTAGTTACTTAGTTTTTAGTTATTGAGTTATTTGCGGGTCATCATCATTGCACTCCGAACATGTCAGATCCCCTCCTCAGCAAGTCCCACAGTGCCTAGCGACTGACGACTCCAGTTCTATGTTGGTTGATAAGTATTCTTATACGACCACTAAGTTTCTCATTTCTGGCTGTACCCATCTTAACTCCCATTTAACTCATCCAAAAAAGTGACGTGGATCTGTGTTTGTCGAAGTCCTGTAATCTTACAACATCTCGGAGGGCATTGATGATGTCCGCCCGATCCATTGGTTGCCCGTCCTCAACGACAGCGCAGCTAGCCAACCTGTCCGCTCTTTCATTTCCCGGTACTCCCGCATGTCCAGGGACATAGACAAAGGTGACCTTACGTATTTTGGACTTCTGTAATGACTCTACCCACTGCATGCGTACAGAGCCCGCCTCCACTTTTTTTTTTTTATCGTGCTCATCGAATCTCTCACTATACAGGCGTGGGTGTAGTCTTGTGACTCTAACCGTTTGAATGCCTTGGTCACTGCCATCACCTCCATTGTCATGCTACTCGTTGTCATGACGTATGCACCACTGTCTTCTTTGACTATTCTGCCTGCCGAGCGTGCTTAAATGCCCATACACTTCTTTGGTGTCGCGTCTTACAGATCCGTCTGTATAGATGACTGCATCTTTCTTATCGGTGTTATGTTATCGCAGATGAGACCGTTGACCTCAGCATTAACCACGACCGGGTTCTGTTCCCTACTTTTCCTGTCGAGTGTGACAATACACGAGAAAGTCCCATTGAATGACGTAGGCACCGGTATCCACTCCTCACCAACGCTGATATTGGTAAGCCCACAGACCTGTTTGATGACATCTTCTGCTCGGCCCACCCATGATTTGCCTCTTTTTAGCCAGTCACCTTTCCCTGTGTTGAGCACGTGGTGCAATGAATGCTCTTTATCTGTACTAATCTTCAGGTATGCTCGTGCTCTCCAAATCTTGATTCTGTCATCCATGGTTGGAAAGTCAAGAAGATATCTCATTGCTACACAGGGAGTGTTCCTTGTACATCCCAAGATAATGCGCATGGCTTCGTTTTGTATTTTCTCCAGCCTATCAATTTGAGTCGTACTGACAGTAAGAATTGACAGGGCATACTCGATTGGTGCGAGGACTAATCCCTGGAACAGAAAAGTAAGTAGCCTCTGCTCGATGTTGGCAGCTGCCATGACCTTCAAGGCGGCTAATCCTTTGCGGGATTTTGTTATCACATGGTCGACGTGGTTCCGAAAACACAGGCTGCGATCAAACTTAACTCCGAGGTATGTCATCACCTCATCAGCTCCCATTCGTACTATCGGTGTGGTCGTATTAACGATATGATTGTTAAGGGAGAACCATGAAACTGATGCTTTATTAAGATTAACCAAGGCACCTGAAACCCCACACCAGGAAGATATGCGATAGAGTTCGTCTTGCATTGTGGAGGCGATTCCCCGTCTGTCTCTTCCCTGTCGATATACCAGAATATCATCAGCAAAAGTCATAGTTCTTCCCCTCCCATCCAGTTATTGTTCCGTGATCGTTATTGTATACACGTTAAATAGAACTGGTGACAATGGTGAGCCTTGTAGCAGCCCTGGACAAATGGATGCTGGCTCGGAAGACCAACTTCCACATCTGAGTATCACCTTCCTCTGAAACAGTGCAGCGGCGATCCATCTAATGAGGAAGGGGTGCACCGCAAGTTTGAGGAGCATTTGCATGAGATATTCAAATGGTACCCTGTTGTATGCATCCTCCAGATCTATAGCAGCAGCACATGTCTCCTCTCGTCTGTGGAAGCCTTCGAAGACGTCAAAGGCAAAGACTGCCGCATTGAGCCATGTCTCTTTGTCATATCTATAACCTCCGAGTGTGGGTGGGAATGCGCGTTTCTGTTCAAGGGGACAGTTGAGGATACGGGCAACTATTTTCTCCAGCAGCTTGCCCGCAGTGTACTGTATTGTGATGATTATGTAGGCACTGATCTGAGAATGGTCCTTGTTTGGCTTCGGTAGCGGTGGTAAGTAGCTGTGTAGCTGTGATAGGGTATAGCTAGTGATAGCATGGGGGCAGGTAACTTAGTTGTTACCCGCTTCTCAATAGATAATAGCAGTAACAAATAGTAGCGACCAGCAGAGTTAGGACATGAAGTTGGGGAATGAAAAATTTCCAACCAGAAATAGAAGTTCACATCGGGGTAGGGTCCTCAGAAGTAACAACGACACCCACCAAACTAAGGAGGAAATGTCCAGACTTATTGGACGACACAATGAATAGTTTAGGTCCATGGAAATTTCCACTTCAAAACAAGTTTGTGAGTGAGAGGAGATACAGATTCCCACCAACAACAGGTTGGGGAAATAACAAATAGCATGCGTTGATCAACCTCGTGACTTTACTGTCCAGTAAACAGCTACCAGAAAAGGTCAGAGTCGTGAAGTAATATTATTTTTAATAGGTTATAGAAGTCACGAAAATAATCTGTAATTGTAAAAGTCTTGGACATTTGAGACACAGGCCAAGTTGTAGAGTTCAAGTCTCGGACAGGAGGCTGCAAGTATCAGGAGTGAGTCGCAAATTGTCACTTCGCGACGATTTTGATTGGTTACTGATTTTCAGGTGAAGAGAGTGGTTGAAGTATTTAAACTTCAACACAACAGGAATTAGGTAGGTTACAGACAGAGATAAATTAGTCAGGAGTAGAAAGTCAACAGTTCGAGAATTAAACAGTTAGAATAGTCAGAACAGTTAGATCATAAATTTAGTTAGTAAGTTAGAATCTCCAAGTTGTAGTTCAAGTCAGTTTAGAAGTTATTAGTAGTTGATAGAGAGCATTATGAACTTAAGCTGTGAAAGTGTTGTGAAAGATTCATAGAATTGTGCTGCAATATATTTTTACAAGTACGTAAGTAAACAAATTAATACTGTTGTTTGAAAGATATGCACTTACGGACATTCAAATAGTCACCGACAATAGTCTCTTGAATGTCCTGAATTAACGAAGATTAAGTTAATATAAGTGCACGATCGTGGGCCAAGATTGATAATAAAGGTAAAGGTAAAGGTAAAGTACGAGACTTGAACCGGCGTCTTAGCACGCGAGTATATACCCATATGTGCTCGGCCGCCTATCCAGAAATGTTCGGATATTTCTGTATAGTGTAGCCTCAAGCATCGAAACTCAGATGCGAAGCGACATTCCTCACCTTCCCAGGATAATATACCCTGGTACCCATTTCTGCCAACGGCTGGGTCGACCGTGGGGGTATTTTTTTTTTTTTTTCCAACCACGAGTACAATTCACACTGCTCCCAGCGGGAATTGAACACGGGTTGTCCGAACGTCGGTAATCTAGTCGGGTGGTTTTCCCAACTAGGCTACCGAGGCCCCCATTGATAATAAAGAAATCATTAAACTGATTATGATTTTATAATGAGAGAAAAAGAGTATGTCATGAATTACCTGTTGTGATCAACTAAAATAAATGTGCTGTCAAGATATAATATAATATAACATCAAGATATAAATACAACAAAGATTCAGTGTAGTCTATAACATAGCCACTCCTCCTTAATATGGCCACTCCGAATGCTGGCATTAAACTCATTGGCCAGTTTTGTCAAGTCGTCGTCAGCTAAATCGCCTATGTCATCGTACCGAACACCATCAGGACAAGGAGCAGTGTTGTGTGACCTTTTAAGTGTAGTCCGAATGGTATCGGTTGTGATTGTGAGATCTTCTTCCAGCACTACATCCTTACACAATTTTGACAGCTATCCCCGTATCCTCATCCTTACAGCCTCATTTCTTTGGTCCGTCTGCTCAATGTAGCGGGCAAGCAGGGCCTTCCCTTTGCTCTCATCAGATTTGTGTCATATCCGGCCTATGCTCTGAAAGTCTGGTATGCCTCTGTGTCGTGTTGTGCCATTCATGCTCTGATGAAGGCGCCAGAATGTGGCTAGCGATTTTTCTGAGCATACTTTTTTACAGAAGTCATCCCATTTGGCATCCTTAGCATGCTTAGCACTTAGTTTAAAGTGCTTCATTTTTGGGTCGACCTCTACTTTCAGACGCTTCAAGAGCTCAGGTTGTGTTCTTCCATTCTTTCTGGCTTTCTGCCATGTCTTGGCCGTTTGTCTCTTGCTCCGCCAAGCTTCCTCGACTTCTACATTCCACTAGGGTGGCTGCGTCCATCTCTCCTGCCTCCTACGAGGGACGCTTTGTTTCCTATGTCTGATTTTGCTATTGACGTCCTGGTCTGTTTTCTCGTAGTGGAATGCGTGGAGCTTTCTTGTCTGGCTTATATTTCTGCTTTTCTCAATTAGGAGGACACATGGATAGTGATAACTTCCGAGGAACCCCAGTGCACTCCGCCTGCAAACGGGTGCGAAGGTGGAAGACACCAGTGCCAGGTATATGCCACTATCAGAGTCCCCTGTTCGAGTGGCCATTCTTGTTGCCCTTCCATCATTCAAGCACACTAAATCGACTGACACTAGTGCGTTCTCTAGGTCTTCTCCCTGCTTGTTGGTTATGACGTTACCCCACTGGTTTCCTCTAGCATTAAAGTCTCCGCAGAAAATGACGTTCTCTTCATCGAAGTCGAAGAGATTCTGCCATTGTTGTGTGTCCACCTTCCCATTACAGGCATACACATTTACAATTACGAAATGAACTGGGGTCTGCACCCTAACCGCATAAACCTGCAATTCTGCACTGTCCCACACAGACATATCAACCTCAGCTGCCACCATATTGTTGCGCACAAGGATGGCCTGCCCAAGGTGTCGCCTATTGTAGAAACAATGAAATCCAGGAGTACTTACTGTCCTGTCACCAAGAAGAGTTTCTTGCAAAGCCATTATATCGGCGCCGCACAGTAGCTTATCAAGAATGGGCCGTCGTTGATTAATGGACCCACAATTCCAATATGTAACACGCACATGCTTTAGGCCTAGCCTCTCACACTTCGACATTTTAACGCCACCTCTTTTACCTTGTCGTGTTTTCCTTCTTCGATGTTGTCGTTTGGGATGCATCTGAATACTTACCGTTGTCATAGTCTCATAGATGATTTTGTCGCTGAATGTTGATGCTGTGGATGGTCAAGACTCACGTGCACTTACTCAGTCGCACGGTCCAGAACCCTTTTCCACGTTATAAACTGGCCAACTCCAGTAAATCGCTCTGCAGCACGCGAATACACTGCTTATACAAATTAAATGAATTACGCGTCCTTGACGACAGACCAGCGAAAACAAACCGCCATTTGTCACGCGTTCAATAGTGCATTCAACAACAAAGATGGGTATAAGTGATCAAATAAAGAAATTGTAACAAAATGCAATGGAGCAAAAGAAGCATAGTGATTTACATCAAATAGAAAACGCGTACAATCACATGATCCCTTCAAATGTCAATAAAAACAAACAAATAAACAGAAAAGTTCACTGGTAATCAGCACTTATCTGTGAGTCCTCTGAAGAAGCCAGCGAACAGGAAGCCATATTCCCTTGAAGTTTTTAGTTAGTTAGTTTTTAATTAGTTAATTAGTTAATTAGTTAGTTAGTTGTTTAGTTAGTTAGTTAGTTTTAAGTTAATTAATTAATTACTTAGTTCTTTAGTTAGTTAGTTAGTTAGTTCTTTAGTTAGTAAGTTCTTTAGTTAGTTAGTTCGTTAGTTAGTTAGTTATTTAGCTAGTTAGCTAGTTAGTTAGTTAGTTAGTTAGTTTAGTTAGTTAGTTAGTTAGTTAGTTAGTTAGTTAGTTAGTTAGTTAGTTAGTTAGTTAGTCGTCAGATATCCTAATAGCACATGGAACAACCATCTATAAGCGCTGAGATCTCTTTCCCAACAAATCCCGTAGTGTGATGCGATCAACTGGTTCACAAGTCTACCCAGACCTTCTTGAAAAGTAAAGTACCCCCGTCACGCCAAGTGGCGTATAGGGAAATATGGTGTTAGTGACCCTATATTTTACAGACCTTCAGCACATGATTTTTGGGGTAATGTGGTCAGTATTACGCCCGTGCTGCTTTACTTTCCCAGAAAAAAATCCGGTACCCATTTAAGGCTGGGTGAACCCGGAAGCCGTCGGTTGGGATCGAACCCCACCCCTTGTCCGTGGTAGTCCAGTTCACTAACCACCCAGCTATCGCGGCTCCCAGACCTTCTTGAAGCTCTTCTTAATTCAGGCAACATCCGTCTTGACTAGTATGAAGATCCGGAAGTCGCACCAACGATTTGGATCAATGTCGTGTCGTTTCAGAAAAGAAATGGCGTCACAATTCGGGAAGTAAACCCACGCCCATTTACTGTGTAGATGAGTGCACTAATCAGTTCGCTGTTGTGACTAGCCATTTTCTTTTGTGTTTTCTTTTTTACCATTTAGCTCACATTTATGGCTGTAAGTGCTTTTGTTTTCCAGCTACTGCATTATTTATTAAACCATAATATTTCAAATAGAAAGACATTGGAAAGAAGGTACCTCAATGTAGATCTAGATATAGTAATGTAGATCAAGTATGTGAAACAAAGAACGAGATCAGAATCAGGATAACAAAACCAGCAGCAAATTTTAAAAGGTTTGATAAAATATGGAAATAAAAAAATACTAAGCAGGAAAATTAAACTTAGAAATACAACTCAAATGTATTAGAGATTTTGATAAAACTAAACGCTCGAGATGAAATGCCTCAAAAGAATACTCTGTGCACAGTGAAATGAATTATAGACTAATATAAATATAAGAGAAATGGCTATAACACCAACAAACCCATTTACAATTAGGAAGAAAAGATAGACATATGTCGGACATGTACTGAGAAGAGACGACCAAAAAAAAAAAAATTAGAAACAGGCTCTTCTGTGGGAAGCATCAGGCTACAGTAAAAGAGGAAGACCTAGAGAGACACTGAAAAGAACACTTATAAGAGAAACAAACAGAATAGGCAAAAAATCTTCCCAAAAATAGAGATAGGTGACCAAAAAAAAAAATGCGAGCCGTATGCGGAGTCTAAAGGCGCTGGAAGGATCAAGATCAAGAATAAGCTAAACGTTATTGCATCCTAACACCAGGAAAGATGACCATAGCTCGATAGTTGAACACATTGCTTAACGTTAACAAAACATATCCTCACGTGAAGGGTATGCTATTTATGGCGGGTAATCCAAGTGAATAGGGAGCCGCGATAGCTCAGTGGTTAGTGAACTGGACTACAAAGGACAAGGGGTAGGGTTCGATCCCAACCGACGGCTTCCGGGTTCACCCAGCCTTAAATTTGTACCGGATTTTTTTCTGGGAAAGTGAAGCGGCACGGGCGTAATACCGACCACATTAGCCCAAAAATCATGTGTTGAAGGTCTGTAAAATTCATGGTCACTAACACCATATTCCCTATACGCCACTTGGCGTGACAAGGGTACTTTACTTTTTTTTAAAATCCAAGTGAATACAAAGTTTCAACTCCAATGTTAAGTCAGTCTTATTATATGGATGTGAAACATTGAGAACAACTAAAATGACAATCATGAAGACACAGACTCTCATTACTGGATGCTTACGCAGAATAAAAGAATGGAAATAGCAGGACAAAATCACTAACATAGAATTATGGACATGTAACAGTCAAATACCAGTGGATAAAGAAATACGGCGAAGACGATGGCGCAGGATAGTACACACACTGCAGAAGCCAACTGAGAGTATTACACAACAGGCCCTTTTTTGGAATCCCCAGGGACAAAAACAATGAGGAAGACCAAGGAATTCTTGGAGAAGACAGATGGAAGCAGAGATGAAGATGATGGGGAAGACGTGGAATGATCTTAAAAGAATGGTAAGAAACAGAACGACTTGGAAAGTGGTTTTTGAAGACCTATGCTGCACAGGGAGCTGAAAGGTAGAAGAAGAGAAGCAGAAGAAGAATCAAAATGATGAAAACATATCATACAAACCTTAGATAGTCAAGAACTGTTACTCTGGTAATTCCTCAATATTAGAGGACACGATTGCCCTTAGGCAGAAATGTTACAAATAAAAATGTTAAAAACTAAACCATGGAAGCATTCTCGATCAAAACCTCGTGGAAGATAATCTTCATCATCATCGAGTGCCGCAAGTAAGGTTGGCTACCATGGATCGCCATTCCACTCTGTTTCTTGCTTTGATGTCGCAGGTTGTCATAGATGTCCATCTTTTGATGCTACTCGTCCATGTTAGTCTTTGTCTGCCACTGCCTCTTTTACCTTGTATTTTCCCTTCCAATATTACTTTTAGTAGGCTGTTGTGTCTTTTAACGTGCCCCAAAAATTTCATTTGTCTTGTCTGAATTGTATTTAGTAGTTCTCTTTTTATTTTTAGTTGTTTTAAAACTTTATCGTTTCTTTTCATTTCTTTCCATCCAATTCTACCTATTCTTCTATAAATCCACATTTCAAAGGCTTACATTTTCTGTTCTGTTTTCTTGTCAAATGTTCATGTTTCTGCACCATACAGGAATGTTGAGAAGATGTAACATTTTGCTATTCTTAGTTTCAGCCCTACTGTTATTTGTTTTGTTGTTAGTATATTTTTCATGGCATTAACATTACTTTTTGCCATACCTATTCTTTTATTTATTTCAATTTCCCATCATTGGTTATATTATGTCCAAAGTAGTTGTAGCTCTGAACTGTCTCCAGATGTATTCATTCAAATGTGATATTTAATTGTAGGTCTTGAGAATTTTCTTTGTTTATGATCATAGTTTTAGTCTTTTTGATATTCATATCTAGTCCATATGTTTTGCTTGTTATGTTTATCACATTAAGTAATTGTTTAGGTCTTTAGGATTTTCTGCTAGTAGAACAGCATCATCAGCATATCTTAGGTTATTGATTATCTTTCCATTAATGTTTAGGCCTGGCATCTCAGAGATGTTTTTAAAGAAGATGGATTTATTAAAACGCAATTCGCAAAACACGGGACATTCATTATACCTTACTGGCAATAACAAAATCTGGCGCAAACACCTCGCTGCGACCGCACATTTTATGCGGCCTTTATTCTCCAGTCATAAAGAAAACCCCCTTGCATGCCCCACATATGGGATACACGACATAACGATAACTTGTTAAGTTTAGATCTAAAGTCATTGATTCCTGACCTCATTTATAGGATACAATCTAAAACGATAACTTTTTAATTTAGATCTAAAGTCATTGATTCCTGACCTCATTTATAGGATACAATCCAAAACGATAACTTTTTTATTTAGATCTAAAGTCATGGATTCCTGACCTCATTTATAGGATAAAATCCAAAACGATAACTTTTTTATTTAGATCTAAAGTCATGGATTCTTGACCTCATTTATAGGATACAATATAAAACGATAACTTTTTAATTTAGATCTAAAGTCATGGATAGCCTGAAAGGTGCCTAATTTATCTTGAAGAGGTTACACATCATTCCTGTACCTCCCTGGTAGCAGAGTACGTGACTCTTAAAAAATAGACCCCCGTTTCCGCTCGTGTGAATCTTTATTCCGAATTTCGCCAGATTAAAGCGTTGATGACCACCATTAATGTGTTCCTCTATATGTTTGATGTATTCATGATTAATGATCACACAACAGGCTGTCTCAGAACAAACATGTCAACTCTTTCATTTTGCCATCGACTCGTGTAATTTCAATAAGATCGACACAAATCACTGTCGACGAATCATCTTTAAAAAAAAAAATGCAATTAAATCATTTAAACAGAAGTCATTAAATCGTTCTTCTGCTTCATATTATACTTTGAATTTCAGAGCTGTTAAATTTTGGCAAAAATATCACGTCACAGTTGTGTGTCACTGTTACTTTAGTTGATTTTCTCATTTGTGACGTTCCATGAAGATAAAACACACATGCTTATTTTATTAAACTTTTAAAGTGATTAGAAGAAGCTGTGTATAAAAATATAACAGCTTTTGTGAAATTAAAAATGGAATAGTGCACCCTCAAAACTCTTAAATTTGTCAAAACTTTTTATTACGAGATTTAACCGCGTTAAATATCATTCGTTCATGATTGTTGACTTTAGCTAAAGATAAAAGCACATCCATCAAAATCAGTTTTAATAATGAGTAGAATATACAAGGCCACAGTACCAGATATGAAGTTATGACACTCGAGGCAGTACCAGATGTGATGTTCTGACACTAGTGACAGTACCGGATATGAAGTTATGACACCTTAGACAGTACCAGATATGAAGTTATGATGACACTCGAGACAGTACCAGATGTGAAGTTCTGACACTAAAGGCAGTACCAGATATGAAGTTCTGACACTAGAGGCAGTACCAGATATGAAGTTCTGACACTAGAGGCAGTACCAGATATGAAGTTCTGACACCCTAGACAGTACCAGATATGAAGTTCTGACACTAGAGGCAGTACCTGATATGAAGTTCTGACACTAGAGACAGTACCAGATTTGAAGTTCTGACACTAGAGACAGTACCAGATTTGAAGTTCTGACACTAGAGACAGTACCAGATATGAATTTCTGACACTAGAGACAGTACCTGATATGAAGTTCTGACACTAGAGGCAGTACCAGATATGAAGTTCTGACACTAGAGACAGTACCAGATGTGAAGTTCTGACACTAGAGACAGTACCAGATATGAAGTTATGACACTAGAGACAGTACCAGATATGAAGTTCTGACACTAGAGACAGTACCAGATGAGATGTTCTGACACTAGAGGCAGTACCAGATATGAAGTTCTGACACTAGAGACAGTACCAGATGTGATGTTCTGACGCTTGAGACAGTACCAGATGTGAAGTTCTGACACTAGAGACAGTACCAGATGTGAAGTTCTGACACTAGAGACAGTACCAGATGTGATTTCTGACACTAGAGGCAGTACCAAATATGAAGCTATGACACTAGAGACAGTACCAGATATGAAGTTCTGACACTAGAGACAGTACCAGATATGAAGTTCTGACACTAGAGGCAGTACCAGATATGAAGTTCTGACACCCTAGACAGTACCAGATATGAAGTTCTGACACTAGAGGCAGTACCAGATATGAAGTTCTGACACTAGAGACAGTACCAGATGTGAAGTTCTGACACTAGAGACAGTACCAGATATGAAGTTATGACACTAGAGACAGTATCAGATATGAAGTTCTGACATTGAGACTGTACCAGATGTGAAGTTCTGACACTAAAGGCAGTACCAGATATGAAGTTCTGACACTAGAGGCAGTACCAGATATGAAGTTCTGACACTAGAGGCAGTACCAGATGTGAAGTTCTGACACTAGAGACAGTACCAGATGTGAAGTTCTGACACTAGAGGCAGTACCTGATATGAAGTTCTGACACTAGAGACAGTACCAGATTTGAAGTTCTGACACTAGAGACAGTACCAGATTTGAAGTTCTGACACTAGAGACAGTACCAGATATGAATTTCTGACACTAGAGACAGTACCTGATATGAAGTTCTGACACTAGAGGCAGTACCAGATATGAAGTTCTGACACTAGAGACAGTACCAGATGTGAAGTTCTGACACTAGAGACAGTACCAGATATGAAGTTCTGACACTAGAGACAGTACCAGATATGAAGTTCTGACACTAGAGACAGTACCAGATGAGATGTTCTGACACTAGAGGCAGTACCAGATATGAAGTTCTGACACTAGAGACAGTACCAGATGTGATGTTCTGACGCTTGAGACAGTACCAGATGTGAAGTTCTGACACTAGAGACAGTACCAGATTTGAAGTTCTGACACTAGAGACAGTACCAGATGTGATTTCTGACACTAGAGACAGTACCTGATATGAAGTTCTGACACTAGAGACAGTACCAGATATGAAGTTCTGACACTAGAGACAGTACCAGATATGAAGTTCTGACACTAGAGGCAGTACCAGATATGAAGTTCTGACACCCTAGACAGTACCAGATATGAAGTTCTGACACTAGAGGCAGTACCAGATATGAAGTTCTGACACTAGAGACAGTACCAGATATGAAATTCTGACACTAGAGACAGTACCAGATATGAAGTTCTGACACTAGAGGCAGTACCAGATATGAAGTTCTGACACCCTAGACAGTACCAGATATGAAGTTCTGACACTAGAGACAGTACCAGATGTGATGTTCTGACGCTTGAGACAGTACCAGATGTGAAGTTCTGACACTAGAGACAGTACCAGATGTGAAGTTCTGACACTAGAGACAGTACCAGATGTGATTTCTGACACTAGAGGCAGTACCAAATATGAAGTTCTGACACTAGAGACAGTACCAGATGTGAAGTTCTGACACTAGAGACAGTACCAGATATGAAGTTATGACACTAGAGACAGTACCAGATATGAAGTTCTGACACTAGAGACAGTACCAGATGTGAAGTTATGACACTAAAGGCAGTACCAGATATGAAGTTATGATGACACTCGAGGCAGTACCAGATGTGATGTTCTGACACTAGAGACAGTACCAGATGTGATGTTCTGACACTAGAGGCAGTACCAGATGTGTTGTTCTGACATTCGAGGCAGTACCAGATGTGATGTTCCGACACAAGAGACAGTACCGGATATGAAGCTATGACACTAGAGACAGTACCAGATGTAATGTTCTGACACTAGAGACAGTACCGGATATGAAGTTATGACACTAGAGACAGTACCAGATATGAAGTTATGACTCTCGAGGCAGTACCAGATGTGATGTTCTGACACTAGAGACAGTACCAGATGTGAAGTTCTGACACTAGAGACAGTACCAGATATGAAGTTATGACACTAGAGACAGTACCAGATATGAAGTTCTGACATTGAGACAGTACCAGATGTGAAGTTCTGACACTAAAGGCAGTACCAGATATGAAGTTCTGACACTAGAGGCAGTACCAGATATGAAGTTCTGACACTAGAGGCAGTACCAGATATGAAGTTCTGACACCCTAGACAGTACCAGATATGAAGTTCTGACACTAGAGGCAGTACCTGATATGAAGTTCTGACACTAGAGACAGTACCAGATTTGAAGTTCTGACACTAGAGACAGTACCAGATTTGAAGTTCTGACACTAGAGACAGTACCAGATATGAATTTCTGACACTAGAGACAGTACCTGATATGAAGTTCTGACACTAGAGGCAGTACCAGATATGAAGTTCTGACACTAGAGACAGTACCAGATGTGAAGTTCTGACACTAGAGACAGTACCAGATATGAAGTTAGGACACTAAAGGCAGTACCAGATATGAAGTTCTGACACTAGAGGCAGTACCAGATATGAAGTTCTGACACTAGAGACAGTACCAGATATGAAGTTCTGACACTAAAGGCAGTACCAGATATGAAGTTCTGACACTAGAGTCAGTACCAGATATGAAGTTCTGACACTAGAGACAGTACCAGATATGAAGTTATGACACTAGAGACAGTACCAGACATGAAGTTCTGACGCTAGAGACAGTACCAGATGTGATGTTCTGACGCTAGAGACAGTACCAGATGTGAAGTTTTACACTAGAGACAGTACCAGATGTGAAGTTCTGACACTAGAGGCAGTACCAGATGTGATTTCTGACACCAGAGGCAGTACCAGATATGAAGTTCTGACACTAGAAGCAGTACCAGATATGAAGTTCTGACACTAGAGACAGTACCAGATATGAAATTCTGACACTAGAGACAGTACCAGATATGAAGTTCTGACACTAGAGGCAGTACCAGATATGAAGTTCTGACACCCTAGACAGTACCAGATATGAAGTTCTGACACTAGAGACAGTACCAGATATGATGTTCTGACGCTTGAGACAGTACCAGATGTGAAGTTCTGACACTAGAGACAGTACCAGATGTGAAGTTCTGACACTAGAGACAGTACCAGATGTGATTTCTGACACTAGAGGCAGTACCAAATATGAAGTTCTGACACTAGAGACAGTACCAGATGTGAAGTTCTGACACTAGAGACAGTACCAGATATGAAGTTATGACACTAGAGACAGTACCAGATATGAAGTTCTGACACTAGAGACAGTACCAGATGTGAAGTTCTGACACTAAAGGCAGTACCAGATATGAAGTTCTGACACTAGAGGCAGTACCAGATATGAAGTTCTGACACTAGAGACAGTACCAGATATGAAGTTCTGACACTAGAGGCAGTACCAGATATGACGTTCTGACACCCTAGACAGTACCAGATATGAAGTTCTGACACTAGAGGCAGTACCTGATATGAAGTTCTGACACTAGAGACAGTACCAGATTTGAAGTTCTGACACTAGAGACAGTACCAGATTTGAAGTTCTGACACTAGAGACAGTACCAGATATGAATTTCTGACACTAGAGACAGTACCTGATATGAAGTTCTGACACTAGAGGCAGTACCAGATATGAAGTTCTGACACTAGAGACAGTACCAGATGTGAAGTTCTGACACTAGAGACAGTACCAGATATGAAGTTCTGACACTAGAGACAGTACCAGATATGAAGTTCTGACACTAGAGACAGTACCAGATGTGAAGTTCTGACACTAAAGGCAGTACCAGATATGAAGTTCTGACACTAGAGGCAGTACCAGATATGAAGTTCTGACACTAGAGACAGTACCAGATATGAAGTTCTGACACTAAAGGCAGTACCAGATATGAAGTTCTGACACTAGAGTCAGTACCAGATATGAAGTTCTGACACTAGAGACAGTACCAGATATGAAGTTATGACACTAGAGACAGTACCAGACATGAAGTTCTGACGCTAGAGACAGTACCAGATGTGATGTTCTGACGCTGGAGACAGTACCAGATGTGAAGTTTTACACTAGAGACAGTACCAGATGTGAAGTTCTGACACTAGAGGCAGTACCAGATGTGATTTCTGACACCAGAGGCAGTACCAGATATGAAGTTCTGACACTAGAAGCAGTACCAGATATGAAGTTCTGACACTAGAGACAGTACCAGATATGAAGTTCTGACACTAGAGACAGTACCAGATATGAAGTTCTGACACTAGAAACAGTACCAGATATGAAGTTCTGACACTAGAGACAGTACCAGATATGAAGTTCGACACTAGAGGCAGTACCAGATATGAAGTTCTGACACCTTAGACAGTACCAGATTTGAAGTTATGACACTAGAGGCAGTACCTGATATGAAGTTCTGACACTAGAGACAGTACCATATGTGAAGTTCTGACACTAGAGACAGTACCAGATATGAAGTTCAGACACTAGAGACAGTACCAGATATGAAGTTCTGACACTAGAGGCAGTACCAGATATGAAGTTCTGACACTAGAGACAGTACCAGATGTGAAGTTCTGACACTAGAGACAGTACCAGATATGTAGTTCTGACACTAGAGACAGTACCAGATATGAAGTTCTGACACTAGAGACAGTACCAGATGTGAAGTTCTGACACTAAAGGCAGTACCAGATATGAAGTTCTGACACTAGTGGCAGTACCAGATATGAAGTTCTGACACTAGAGACAGTACCAGATATTAAGTTCTGACACTAGAGACAGTACCAGATATGAAGTTCTGACACTAGAGACAGTACCACATATGTATTAGTAATGTTTTTATTTATTAAGTCTTGTTTGTTATATTCATCTTGCTGATGAAAACTTAGATCTAAACGTTCGTCCTTTACCCACAGCGCTGTAACAAAAAGTTCTTTGTTGTATTTTGTTTACCAGATTTTTTTCTTTTCAGAGACCAACAGCACATTTTTGTTAGTGATATATTCGGTGTAACCCTAGGCAGCCTATGCCTACTTTAGACAATTCTTGTTCCATTTTTTAGAGACTGGGTGAACCCCAGGGCTTTGCTGGTCCGATAAAACTGACCCTTTTGGGATTTCAATTCGAAACTATTTTGAGAACGAAGCGCGCGCAAGTAGTGTATATTTTGATACCTAGTACCCATTTTGGGATTTAATATGAGGGACACCGAGGGACACGGCTAATAATAAGGGGCACGGCAGGAGGTAAGGGTGTGGGAGTTTGGAAGTGGGAACACCCGTATGATCGGACGACTTGGAATCCAGGGATACTTTGGGAACTCCCTAAAAAATAAACACCACTGAGTCCCCTCAAGATCGGAACATGCTCTGAGTGACACATGGAGACACCTGGGGACACGGTAAGGGGAGATAATCGTGAAAAGGTAAGGCAAGATAATTGGGGAAAGGTGGTGGTAAGGGAGAACTAATTAGTTGGTAAGATGAGGTTGGGGAGGTTGAAGATGTAGTAGTGAAATAGAATTTAAAATGCCGACTCATAGCTGACCGATTGATTGTATTTTATTGGATTTTAATGTCTTTTAATGTTTTTTGGGGAGTGGGGAGCGGAAGAGGGTGCAGTTTGATAGTTGGTTGGGTTGTAGGGGCGAAACAAATGGCTGGATAATCAAAGGTGATAGCCAGTTCACAGTTGACTGATTGATTGTAGTTTAGTGAATTTTAATTGCCTTTGATGGCCTTTTATGGCAGCTCAACGGTATGTGCGGTGTGAGGACGCGGTTGTAAAGAGTGACCGATAAATAGATAAGAATAAAAGGACCGACTCATTGCTGACGGACTGAATTTTTAAAAATCGTATTTTAATTACCTTTAAAAAGAATCTTAGTGATTTAAGCGGCTGAGAGTGAGATTTGTTAACGATAAAGTAAATGTAATAAAAGTGAATCAAAACTAGTCGATAAATGTAAGAACCAAAATTGACCCATTTATTGTATGTTAATGAATTTTAGCGTAATTTTCGTGGAATTTGGGTGGTTGTGGCTGAATTCGGCTGAATGTCAATGGATTTTGGGTGATTGTATTACGTTTTTAAGTATTATTTTTGGACAGGGAGGGGAGGCGAGAGGTGGAAATTAACCCACAGCTGGTAGATGGAAAAAAGATGGAACCGTGAATGGTAATTGAATGTAAAGAACATATTTAGAAAATATAAAAAGTTTTCAGAGACGGTTCATCATCAACACGTACCGTGCCTGCTGGCGTAGGTAATCATGTCTCTCCACAACTTTCGATTTCGACAGTAATTTATCATCCCTGTTGTTGACCTTCTGCCAAGCCATTCTCTTAAGTCGTCTGGTATCTTTTCACTTCGCTTCCATCTATCTCTTCGCCTCTCCATTTTTTTTACTTGTTACAATATATTCCAGCTGCTCCTTCTCATTACATGGCCAAAAGAATGACGATTGCTTTTTCCTAATATAGGAAATTAGCTCTCTTTTTGCTTTGACCTCGCTCAGAACATTTTCATTACTCTTCTTAGCTGTCCATGGTACTTTCAACATTCTTCTGTAAAACCACATTTCTACAGACTACAGTGATTTTCTTGTCTTGTCGTATTGTCCATGATTCACATCCATATGTTAAGACTAGCTCTACATAACATACAAAAACACTTTTTTCTTGTTCCTATTAACAAAAATGCATTGCACAGTATCGTCCTCTTTTTTTTTTTTGGAAAGCTGCTTTTGCCTAAGCCATTCTGCACCTTACATCTGTTGTACATCTGCCATTTGAAGTTAACAATGTTCCCAGATATTTAAATTCATTTACCTGTTTTAATATTGTTCCACTTATTTTTATTCTACACTGCGGTGATGTCTTTTAATTTGTTGCTACCATTACTTCTGTCTTTCTGCTATTAAATCTGAGTCCTTTATTTTTGCTTTCTTTCACAATAATGTCTAACATTTCTTGTAACTCATTTTCACTCTTAGAGATTAAGACTGTATCATCAGTATACATTCGATTATTTATATTATAACCTCCGATTGTTATTCCGGGCATGCTCCTTATGGATCTTAAAATAATCTTGCTATACATAGTAAATAAATCTGGTGACAGCACACAACCTTGTCTAACACCCTGTTTTATTTGCTGAAACATTCTCAAATGATCTCCAGTTCTTATGGCCGCTATCGTTGCCAGTACATGTTCTTTATTATTCTTCGTCTTTACTGTCTACGTTTATGGCTTCCAAAATTGTAATTATTTCTTGGCGCTTTACTTTGTCAAATGCTATGGTAGAATCTATGAAACATAGTTATATATCTGTTTTTTTTTTTACCTCTATGGCTCTTTCTACTAAAGATCTTATGATGTATATGACATTTCTCGTCTCTTTACCTCCAACAAAACCACACTGTTGATCATTAATTTCTGGACTGTTTTTATTTCGCACTCTTCGCATGATGATTCTTAGTAATATCTTAGTCAAATGACTCATAAGGCTTATTGTACGATGATCATCACATTCCATTTCGCTAGATTTTTTTGGTAGGGCTATGAATATTGATTTGAGCAGGTCGTCTGGTATATATCCGCTGTTGTAGATATCATTCAATATTATGGCTTTTATTTGTATTAAAAAAAATTACCCATGGCTTCAATCTCTTCGTTAGCTATATTATCTGGTCCAGGAGCTTTTCCTGCTTCCATATTGTGCAAGGCGTCTTCCACATTTTCTTTGTGTATTTCTGGTTCTTCTCCATTATTCTTAATATTTAATTATATTCCTTCATCATTATAACGGTTTTTAATGTATTCTGTCCATAGTTCACTTATGCTTTCTTGTTCAATCGACAGTTCTTCTTTCTTTGATCTTAAACATCCAGTTTTTGCATTTTTCTTCCTATTAATTCTACAATTTGTTTATACATGTATATTGGTTATTTGGCTATGGAAGGCCCCCAGGATCACATCAAACGAATTAAAATCTATAATTGCTCAACCGACCGTGCCAGCGTAATCATCCGAATTAATATCTCATCTCCCAAACAAAGAAAGGTAACTGTAGTCCCCATCGTAGCAGTCTCAGCACACGTCAAAAGACATAAGGCGAAACCGGCAGAAATTGAACACAGCCAACTGTTCCCTGTCATACGATATCATCATTCACCGTAAACAATTGGAATATCGAAACATGATCAAAACGGATGAGACACACAGCTCACGGTGTGCACTGAGCACCTAACTCAGTAGCTCCTGCAACAATCCGGACTTGGAATATTAGGAAACTGCAACAAGGAACACCTTCCATACATAGCTTTCAATGATTCCTGCCGCCTATCTACCATATACCGGAAGTTCACGTCCTCCTGAAAATGATGATCGTTATATTTTTTTTTAATGTATAGCACGTGATGATGTTAGGCCATCTTTTTTTTACTCCAATTCCGAACATATAAATACTTAATTAGTCGACAGATTATCCCCGTCGCACATCAAACAACAGACCGTAAGATTAGCGTATGGCCGGTCTAGAAATATACGATGAGCCATCACGATGACGTAAAACACACAACAATGTCTGCGCCCTCTAGATTCCTGATTACTCCAGTGATTGCATCCTACGACGAACAGAACGCGGTGCAAATGCCCCAGAGAGATAAAACTGCGGTTGACTTGACGAAGCAGTTCGCTCCAATGAATAACATGTAAATAACTGGCGTCAAGCAATTCCAACAACGGACATGAACAGCACCAATGTGACGTAAAGCGCAGATCAAGTCTAGACAGTTGAAGGTCGCATTCACAACACATGATCTGTCAAAAAGGAACATTGCCGGCGTACAACTCCGCTTTATCGGTGCAGATGTATTAAGTAGGACATAATTTTGACTTTAACGCAGAAAAGTGCAACGGAGAACCGAAATTAATCAGACCCCGAATGCCCTTTCCGCAGCGATAGAGAGCTTGTTTATGTATATCTTCGGCATCTCCTTTTTGTTGCGTTTCAATATCTGTGCATCTCTGTTTTAGCCATGCTTCTTTTGCTTCATTATATTTTATTACAATTTTTTTATTTAATGTCTTATACTCATCTTTGTTTTTCTTATTTTTTTTCTTTTTGAATGCAATAGCTGCAAAATATCATCTGTGATCCATTTCTATCTTGAATTTGTCCTCATTGGTGGAGTGAACTCTTTTGATTTTTGTTGCAGTAATTCTCTTAGCTTTTCCTACTGTCCATTAATGATTTGAATCTTTTCTATTGCATTGCACCGGTTCTAAATTGTGATTTTATATTTTTCGTGTAACCTCTTGTCTGATATGAGTAAATCTAACTAACTTAATATTAGCAGAGGCACGTTTTCTTGCTTTTAATTTTACTTTTAGCTTTCCCACAACTGGTACATGGCCACCATTGCCTTCTGTCCCTGGTCTAGTTTTCACACACACCAGACTAAATCTGTTTCTAAATCTGTTGTCTATTATTATGTAATCAATTTGATTACGTGCGTTTTATTTTGGGATTTTGGGTGTCCACAGACGTCTTGGATGTTGCTTAAGCCAGGTTTTTCCTATGATCATGTTGTGTATTCTTTCCTAGTCAATAAATTTGTCACCTTTTTCATTTCTCTCTCCTATGTCATAATAACCAACTACTTCCTCAAGTCTTTCCTTTTCTAATTTTGCGCTGAGATCCCCTAGACCTATGGTTTTTTTCATGTGGTTTGCATTCACTTATTGACATATTAACCTCGTCGTAAAATTTATCAACTTTCCTCTAAGGCTGTGTGGTTGGTGCATAAACGTGTATGAGATCTATCTATTGGCACTCCATTCAATTTCACTAAAAGAACTCTGTCAGATATTGGGTAAAAACCTTTCACTGCTTTTGCTCTTTATGCATCAAAGATGATACCTGATAAAGAGATTATTTTATGTTCTTTAGAATATATCTCCCCTGATCCAGTGTATCTTATTTTGCACAGTCCCAATAAATGTAAACCCATCTTTTTCATTTCCTGTTTAATGTTTTCCAGCTTTCTCTTCTGTCTGAGTGTTCTCACAATCGAAGTTCGTAGCTTCAGAGCAGGATTTATCTTTAGTTTGCTTACAGTAGCTTGATGACGATCGGGTATCACATGTAGCACGTGATGTCTCCTACATAAAAGAGGGTATTCCATTGGAATTCCTCTCTTCGTTGTTGTCGTGAATTATATTATTGTGGCGATTCATGATTGTACAAAGAAAATAAGGCGGTGGTTTTCTGTTGCCTTCAGAGATGGTTATGTAGAGAAAATATGTAAAGTGGGTTAGAGATAGTTGTGTTCTTGTCTAATATATGTAAGAGTCTTTATGTCCATGGGGAAGGATAGATTATTACAAACACACATACAGACATGTGAAAGAAGAAAAAAAAACGCAGAAAAGTAACGACAAATGGGAGGCTTATTTTACATCCTGGAGACTATTATAATAACTTTACAATTAAAACAGGCTCAAATTATTTCGGAATAACAAAATCATTCGGTTATAATATCTTTACATATATGCAATTAAAACAAAAGATTTCGAAAAAAAAAACAAAGTCATTAAACAATTATAATGTATTTACATACAAACAAATATTCTATATATAACCCAAGTCAATGGCTCTTTTACTTAGACTAACGTTAAAAAATGCTGACCATATCTTTACCGCCCCCCCCCCCAAAAAAAAAAAAAAAAACTAAGAATCCAATAAAATCACTCAAAATCAATTTTAAATTCAGCCTTAATCATGAACTCCCATCAAAATCCTGTCAAAATTAATTAACATGCATTAAGTTGATTAACTTTAGTTCTTACATTAATCGACTAGCTCTATTTCACTCTATTATATCTTTACCACACCTTACTATCCCCCACTTAAATCACATCGAGTCTTTTAAAAAATCATAAAAATACAATTCTAAGAATTCATTCGGTCAGCTATGAGTCTGTCCTTTTATTCTGCTTTATCTATTTATCGATGTCCCTGGGCCCCGAGTCGTCCGATCATAGAGGTGTTCCCCTAGCCCATCCTCCCCGTGTCCCTCACAATTAACCGTGACACTAGGTGTCCCGCGAATCAAACTCAGAGATTGGTTGATAGTTTGACAATATACATTACTAGAGCACAAATCAGTCTGCCAACGAAGCTACTGTCGTAGTGGAGTGTCAAATGTCATCGTGCTAGGCCACAACATTATTAAGTGTATAGGTCAGCACTCTTCGTCGCTGTTATTACTTTCCCCAGCTCTGTCAGTCAGACACCCATCCCTCTATCAACTTGAGGGAAAATTGAAAAAAATAGAAAAAAAGGTATGGTAAAAGCTTTACGTGGTTAGTAGACGACACAGATTTGAACGACGTTTCAGCTCAATAGGCCTTCAGCAGGAACAGACAAACAACAACACACACAGATATGCAAGTAAATATAACGAATCCTACACAGCTAACTAGTAATGAAATATCCAAAACAAAATGATCGAAAAATGTTAAAGAAAAGCAAATTGACTTCCCTTGTGCCGTGGACGCTGGTCAGGACGGGAAAAGGGCACGTAACGCGGGTCTGGCTGTAATATACCCTCTGGACAGGGATGGAGGGTACTAAAAATACACAAGTGTGGGTAACGCTGTCTAGGTTACGACGGCTAGCAAGGACGCCGACAATGCCTGGAAGTATCTAAGGTTTGTAAATACAGGTATACACACACTCACAGATGCGTGTATCGATGCGTGTATACATATGTGCACGTACAAGTAGACGTGCACATACTAATATGCATCAACACACATATATACATGCATACACAAACATATATGTGCATACAAGCAAATACACACATACACGAGTACATATATATATATACAAATACATATATATATATATATATATATACCAATACCCGTACATATGAACAACTCCATGCATGTGCACATCCATACGGGGACAATCAAATGTGTAGAAATGTGCGCACAATGCACTACTGACCAGAGGAGTACACACCGGAGTAAGTGTGCAAGCTGGAAGGAGAAAGAATATAATAACAGGTCCTCAAAAGGCGGAAAGAGTAAGAAGTCTGAGAGTAGGGTGCAATAAAAACATGTGAGTGGTACGTGGCCCAGAAAGAAAGGAGTATATGGGAACACCGAAGTGTCTCAAAAGGGGACTAGTGGAGGAGAACTATGAGTAGCATGGGATAGTAAATGGACTAAATAGCCAAAACATGGACAGTAGAGAGGGCTATGTAAAAGGGAGGGAGTAGCCGAAAGGTAACTATGTGTACGAGTGTGATACATTCATGCCTCTTGGAGTCAGCGAACCATACTTAACTATGAGGCGATTCTCCAAAGTAAATCGAATGCGGTCGCCGGAGCGACAAAGGACAATACCAGTAATACTGCTTCGCATTTTTATGCATTCATGCGCATTTTTTTGCCTTAATCTCTATCAACTTGGTCGACTGGAGAGCGCTCCATGCTACATTTGAACTTTCACTCACTTAGCCTGTTCGTATCGTTAAGCCAGTGTGTTATGTCTGCTCTACTTACGCTTACACCTAGTAAAACAATCATACCCGAATTCACGCTGAAGATCGATTAACTGAAAGAACCCGAGCTGAATGAATTGTACGTTAAATCTGTATTAAGAGAATAAAGAGAAAGTAGAAACAATACTTCAGATTAAGGGAAGATTCGAGAAATGGTAATATTTGTAGAGGGAAGCTTCAGTAACATCTTAATATTATTCAAACAAGGATTAGTCCAAAAAGATTACATTTTTCCCTCGCAAATGCTGTCGATTTTTAGGGCTAGAGAACAGCAAAGCTCCTTCTAAACAAATATGAAGCTCCAGTCTGTTTGTTGATGATTTTATATTTTATTTCTAGTACCACTTTCCTGAATATCCCAACACGGACACCCACACATACACACATTCACTCACACATAATTACAAACATACAAACATGATTTCTCCTTTTTTGATACATGGTTTTATTTTCTTGTTAATCATTTCAGTTTTGTGTTAGTGATTTCTTTCTTTCTGTCTCTCTTTTTTTTTTTTAATGGGACTAGCTATTTTGAATGTAGCTTTTTTTCGGACAAATATCATCACCCACTGAACCAATATAGTTGTACCGGAACCTCAGATTTTGAAAAGGCAACAAATAATGAGGAAGAAGTTACTAAATCAAGGTAGAACAATGAAGAGTGTAAGAAGTTATCAAACCAAGGTAGAACAATGAAGAGTGGAATAAGTTAATCAAGGTAGAACAATGAAGAGTGTAGGAAGTTATCAAACCAAGGTAGAACAATGAAGAGTGGAATAAGTTAATCAAGGTAGAACAATGAAGAGTGGAAGAAGTTATCAAACCAAGGTAGAACAATGAAGAGTGGAGGAAGTTATCAAACCAAGGTAGAACAATGAATAGTGGAAGAAGTTAATGAAGGTAGAACAACGAAGAGTGGAAGAATTTATCAAACCAAGGTAGAACAATGAAGAGTGGAAGAAGTTATCAAACCAAGGTAGAACAATGAAGAGTGGAAGAAGTTATCAAACCAAGGTAGAACAATGAAGAGTGGAAGAAGTTAATGAAGGTAAAACAACGAAGAGTGGAAGAATTTATCAAACCAAGGTAGAACAATGAAGAGTGGAAGAAGTTATCAAACCAAGGTAGAACAATGAAGAGTGGAAGAATTTATCAATTCAAGACGACGATAATGGTCAGCTTTCTCTAAGAAAACTGACCATAGTCATTGCAAGACGCCCATGTAATTTCAAATACAATGTTTTCTTCCTCTTCTAATTCTTTCCCTTCATCATTTAACTTACAGCGTCGAGGGGAATTAGCTTGCAGTCTTTTGCTCTTCCCCTGCCATATTGTTTCCTAGTGTTTCTAATATTCTATCAATTTACCTCATTGTGTTGACAATTAAACAAAAACACTTCACATCTATACAACCCTGCATGATGCAAGACTATATTGATTACATTTCATTACATATATACATAACATTGTAATGTAATTATTTGTATAAAGTAGCTATTTAATCAACGGATAGCGAATAAACACAGACAATTCACGCAAAATGTTATGATCAATAAAGCATAAGAAATAACTGCAATAGTACTAGTTATTATAATGATAAATTAAAGAACAATTAAAATCACAGAAGTGTGGATCTATAGAAGAGTGAGAAGAATTTGGTGAAAGATGGAAGAAAGAATACATAGTTGAGTTTCATACTGCAAACGACCCTTAATTCGATTGTTCCTGAGTTAATTCGAGAGAATTTCGCCCCGAAGTTCGAACAATGTCTCAAAATTCGAACTGCGCATGTGCAGTGAAAAGATGTCATCTGTAAACGTCAACTATTGTGCATCCAAGTCATCTCTCTCTTGATCGTGCGTAAACAAAGATTTTACTCGCTTTACTTGTTGTTATATATATGTATAATACGGCATACAGTACATTGAACATATTTGGCAAAACAAAGCATATTACACTGTGGACAGTTAATTGTGAAAGGATATGATCGCCTACGCCAACCGGTGTTGGAACATGATCATCTGATGTAATGAATTGCGTTACACTGTGTTTACCTTCAGTACTTTTGGTTTCAATACCCATGTACGTAATCAGTGTGTTTCTGTAGCTTTTGGAATTCTTTCACTTTCCCGCAGTACAGCAGTTGTTTGTTGTCAAAGTTGTTTCTTCTAGGAAAGCAGTCTCACCAGAGTAATATTTCCCTCCTACCTCCAATTGTATCAGGCTTTGAGTGATTTCAGGGAGTCGCGATAGCTCAGTGGTTAGTGAACTGGACTACCATGGACAAGGGGTAGGGTTCGATCCAAACCGACGGCTTCCGGGTTCACCCAGCCTTAAATGGGTACCTGGTTTTTTCTGAGAAAGTAAAGCAGCAAAACCATAAGATAGGGTCACTAACACCAAAAAGATAGGGTCACTAACACCATATTTCCCTATATGCCACTTGGCGTGACGGGGGTACTTTACTTTTTTACTTTGAGTGATTTAATGATGAGTGGTTCTTGGTCAATGGTGCTTGTCCAGTAGGGGTTTTTGGCTGTATGCTTCTCTCTAGTTTTTACTTGATAAGATTTCTAAGCACAGGATAAGATGTGTTACCAACAAACCGTGTAGCGTACGCAGAATGTTGTGGCACTTTTCAAATATATTTTATAACCATCAATACTCTTATACTATACTCTTATATACAGCAGTACTCTTATACTATACTCTTATATACATCAGTACTCTTACAGGTGATGGGGTCAACATTAAACCAGGTTGCCCTAGTTTCACAACAAAAATCTATTGCAAACAATTTTCAGTTTGAAAAAAATTATCTTTGCGGCATTTTCCCATGACTGGAGTCTGTCGGAGGGACCTCCCTAAATAATAGAAAGAAGGTGGTTTCAGAATGCCAAAGAGACCTCAATCATGACAAAAGAAATAGGAGATCAGGCTAGAGAAAGTAATTCTTTCAGGTCTGTGATGAGCGCAATAATCTGCAAAAAACATGTGACCTGATAATGATACAAAATTAAAGACCACCGTCACACCAAGTGGCGTATAGGGAATATGGTGTTAGTGACCATAAATTTTACACACCTTCAGCACATGATTTTTGGGGTAAAGTGGTCGGTATTACGCCCGCGCCGCTTTACTTTCCCAGAAAAAAAATATGGTACCCATTTAAGGCCGGGTGAACCAGGAAGTCGTCGGTTGGGATCGAACCCTACCTCTTGTCCTTTGTAGTCCAGTTCACTAACTGGAGCTATCGCGGCTCCCACCTAATAATGATGAAATAAAACAAATTGTTACTTATGTTAACGTGTTTTACCTATTTAGCTCTAGTCTCAAATAATCTACTATTTAAGGAACTTTTATCTGCTTCTGGGTTAATATTTTGAGCCAACCTGTCCCGTAACCTTCCAGGTGATTGAGGTAGCATTGATTGTGACAACTTTCTTCCCTTCTTTTTGCTTGCGGCCGCTGGGTGTCATCTGATAATTGAGGACTTTCCTATCTACTAATCGAATCTTCTCGTTTTTCCATTGTCTCCCGCGTTTTTGTTTGCCATTCATGGTTTTCTACGAGTTGGTTGAGTTTCATATCAAAGTGGCTTTCTAGTTCCAACCTTAGAAACTTTGTAGTGTGTATGGAAGAATATATCGTGGATTTTACATTCCCCTCCTTCTTAAATCTGATGTTTTATGGAAGTGGTTCCAATTTGTGACCCCAGACACATTACACCACGTGTCTAGCTGGTCAGCTTGTGTGCATTCATGATATTTTAGTAGCTTAAGCTCGTAACAACAAAGATTGGCAAATCTTAGAATTGCTGGTGTACCCTATTCAAATGTTAACCTCAGCTCTGTTTTAAATATGAAGATTCATTTTCTAATAACTTTGAACGTGTATTCTATCTTCCAGGAAAGACACAAATTAGTAAATGAACTAAATTATCAATTAAAAACTGTGCAACAAGTAGAAATGATGGTTATACTACCTGATTTCTCGTTTCTTCGTGGTTGTCATGGGTTATTTTTGTGACCCATATGCTGCCTGACTTCATATTATTGTTAATCCATAGATTTTTTTGGGAGCCGCGATAGCTTAGTGGTTAGTGACCTGGACTACAAAGGACAAGAGGTAGGGTTCGATCCCAACCGAAGGCTTGCGGTTCACCCAGCCTTTAATGGGTACCGGATTTTTTTCTGGGAAAGTAAAGCGACACGGGCGTAATACCGACCACATTACCCCAAAAATCATGTGCCGAGGGTCTGTAAAATTTATGGTCACTAACATCATATTCCCTATACCTCACTTGGCGTGACGGAGGCTCTTTACTACTTTTTTTTTTTACTTATAGATTTTCTTGTGGTTCTTTCAACCATTATTCTTCATTTACTTTTTTATGTTTAGTCTTATCTTATCAATGAATCAAGTGGATCGAGCTATTCACACTTTAGCAGCAATACCAGTCTGTAGAAGCTGCAAGTTTGATTGAAGGTCATGGTTAGTGTAGATCACAGCTGCCCAAAGTGTTTATATAATGGGGCGCATCTGAACGTTGGCAGTGGAAACGTAGACATATAGTTACTGTTGCGATGATAATAATACAAGTATGTACTGTAGCTGCTATGTTGAAGACTGCTGCCTTTGTTTGGATCCTTCATTGAGATGAGTTATCATTCGGATGATGCCACTGGCACGGGTTGTTGAGCAATTATGGATTTTAATTCGTTTACAGTGACACCGGGGCCTTCGACTAACCAATACCATCGTAGTCATGTTTTGGTAATGAAAATTAAGAGATGAAAACTTAAGCCTGAAAGAATAGTGTCTCCATTTCTTATTAAATTTTGAAATTCTAATGAAAGTAAAAGTCTGCCGAGTAAAATATGTAGGACAGGAAAGTATGTCGTGGGCGTAGGAAAGTATGTCGTGGGCGTAGGAAAGTATGTCGTGAGCGTAGGAAAATATGTCGTGGGCGTAGGAAAGTATGTCGTGGGCGTAGGAAAGAAAGTCGAGGGCGCCACGACACCCACGGGCGGACAGAGCTGGCATTGAGTATTGCTTATATATGACTGTGGTTAGAGTATTTACTACCTCCCTCAATGTGAGGAGTCTGAGGGTGAGTGTGTCGCGTCTCTCGTCAAGTGCTAGACAAAACCCCAAAGTCAACATCAACACAAATCTTTATTTACACTCAAACCAAAATGTTGTAAAAAAAATGTGAAAACAGGCGACGCTACATAGCATATTAATATAATTACTTTAAACAGATATAGTAAAACATGAAAAGAAAACAAAAGAAATGTGAGTTAACCGAATAAGAAAAAAATTTATTAAAGGCGAGAAGAGAAATAACGTACTGCTAAAAGGAGAGAAATAGAGAAAATTTGACCTGAATACGTTAAAGCGAAAAGGGGAGATAGTACAACTAGCGGATGGAGATTTCCTAGCCCCTCGGCTCCGCTTGTGTGAGTCGCTTATCGCGGATGAATATCCCAGCCCGAGGAGCGATTGTCAAGGCCGACCAGTAGACAAGTAACGAACGTAGCCGTAGACAAGTAGCGCCGGTATTGATATCTGTGCAACCGCTAAGCCGCGGATACAATTACAGGACAGCTGGAATTTTAAACGCGTAGATTTTGATAGATTAATTTGTCTTTACGTTAGTGTGTATTCACGACACGTTCTCTATGTATGGCACAGTTCATGGCGATTTGAGAGTTCCTCCTCACATATTCGGTGAAGGATGCAAGAACAAGGCACCTGAGTGTGAGTATTTATTTTAATTGCATGTTCTCTTCAGTGTTCAGTTCAACTGTAATGTATTACCGGTTCTCGGGTCTGGAGATTGTGGTTTCTTCACATCCCTTTGGCTAACACGAAGATCCGGCAATCACACCAGGGCTGGAGATTGTGGTTTCTTCACAATCCCTTTTGGCTAACATGAAGATCCGGCAATCACACCAGGTCTGGAGATTGTGGTTTCTTCACAATCCCTTTTGGCTAACATGAAGATCCGGCAATCGCACCAGGTCTGGAGATTGTGGTTTCTTCACAATCCCTTTTGGCTAACATGAAGATCCGGCAATCACACCAGGTCTGGAGATTGTGGTTTCTTCACATCCATTTTGGCTAACATGAAGATCCGGCAGTCACACCAGGTCTGGATATTGTGGTTTCTTCACATCCCTTTGGCTAACATGAAGATCCGGCAGTCACACCAGGGCTGGAGATTGTGGTTTCTTCACATCCCTTTGGCTAACATGAAGATCCGGCAGTCACACCAGGTCTGGATATTGTGGTTTCTTCACATCCCTTTGGCTAACATGAAGATCCGGCAATCACACCAGGGCTGGAGATTCAGGAGCAACGCCGAAATCTTCATCATCTCGGAAATTCGTGTCTTCACTGAATTCTAAAACTCACTACTTTTTGTGTCAGAATTACTTCTTATTTGTTCGTACACCGTATTGTTTTGCTGTGTGTTTTGCACCTTGCGATTCTGAACATTTTCCCTTATATAGCAGTTAATGGAAATTGTTTCCCTTGATGACTTTTTCTGGACTTTTCTGCCTGGCAGCAATTTTAACCTTCCACCTCCAAAGAAAACAGCCAAAATTACGTCTAGTTTTATCTTCTTGGTTTTCTGTACAATTTTACTTACAATATTACTTACAATTTTACTTCTCTACCCAATTTATAATTTCTGCACATAAAATATTTGTAGAATGAAAAAGAAAAATTCATCACCTCCAAAAACTGAATGCAACAAAAAATAATTAAGTATTATAATTTGTAATCTTAATTTTATAACAAAAACAACGCAAATAAATGATCAGCGAGAAAACGCAAGCACACATTTCTTCAGTAACGCGTCAGTTGGAAAAGCTTGTTCTATGGAAGGGAAAAAAACAAGAGTAATAAATAAAAGAGAGATCAATGTTCACTTTGCAAATGAAATGGGTGACAGCGTCACTAATGGCCAAGTGTTGTCTATAGCATGAATTATTCACAATTTTCAGTTATATCAATACTGATTTATCGAAAGTTCTCGTATTATTGTTTATAATATTCCTACTATTAATGTTATTATTATTACTATTATTGTTGTTATTATTATTATTATTGTTGTTACTCAACGGTCGCATCTACGATAACACCAATGAGAAAGATGGATCTGTAAGACGACACCAAAGAAGTGCATGTGCATTTACAGCACGTTCGGCAGGCAGAATAGTCAAAGAAGACAGTGGTGCATACGTCATGACCACGAGTAGCATGACAATGGAGGTGATGGCAGTGACTAAGGCATTCAAATGGAGGAGTCATAAGACTACACCCACGCATGTATACTGAGTGATTCGATGAGCATGATAAAAAAAAGTGAAGGCGGGCTCTGTACGCATGCAATGGGTAGAGTCATTGCAGAAGTCCAAAATACGCAAGGTCACCTTTGTTTATGTCCCTGGACATCCGGGTTGTACAGGGAAATGAAAGAGCGGACAGGTTGGCTAGCTGCGTTGTCGTTGAGGACGGGCAACCAATGGATTGGGCGGACATCATCAATGCCCTCTGAGATGTGGGAAGAGCACAGGACTTCGACAAACACAGATCCACGTCACTTCTTCGGATGATGGAGATGGGAGTTAAGATGGGCACAGCCAGAAATGAGAAACTTAGTGGCCGTGTAAGAAGACTTATCAACCAACACAGAACAGGAGTCGTCAGTCGCTGGACACTGCGGGACTTGCTGAGGAGGGGATCTGAGCACCTTTGGACATGTTCGGAGTGCAATGATGATGACCCGCAAATAACTCAATAACTCAATTATTGTTACTATTATTGTTACTATTATTGTTACTATTATTGTTACTATTACTGTTACCATTACTGTTACTATTATTGTTACTATTACTGTTACCATTATTGTTACTATTATTGTTACTATTACTGTTATTATTATTGTTACCATTATTGTTACTATTATTGTTACTATTACTGTTATTATTATTGTTACCATTATTGTTACTATTATTGTTACTATTACTGTTACCATTATTTTTACTATTATTGTTACTATTATTGTTACTATTATTGTTACTATTATTGTTACTATTACTGTTATTATTATTGTTACCATTATTGTTACCATTATTGTTACTATTATTGTTATTAGCAAAGCAACAACAGCTAGATGTACAATATACGATCAAGATGTACAATGTATGTGGTATGTATGACTGACAACATACTTTTGCGTTACAACGTTCCAACAAGTATCATATTGACCACTTACTTCAACTATATTTCACGATCATTCTCGATATACATATATATATTGTTATCCAAATATATAACTGGCATGTCACATCTTTGCTGGCTAAATAACAAAAGAGTTAAAGGTAAAGTACGTGACTTGAACCGGCATCTTAGCACGCGAGTTTCCACCCATATGTGCTCGGCCGCCTGTCTAGAAATGTTCGTAGATTTCTGTATAGTGTCGCCTCAAGCATCGAAACTCAGAGGCGAGGCAACATTCCTCACCTTCCCAGGATAATACCCTGGTACCCATTTCTGCCAACGGCTTGGTCGGTTTTTTCCAACTACGAGTACAATTCAAACTGCTCCCAACGGGAATCGAACACGGGTTGTCCGAACGTCGATAGTCCAGTCGAGTGGTTGTCCCAAATAGGCTACCGAGGTCACCAAGTTAATATCTAAGAAGTCCATTTTATAGAGCCCCTTTGTCTATTTACTAAACTTAATTTTTAAGGATAGTCCACCTCATCGCGCTGTATCGCTACAATCAATCACACACGAATGTTTTAGATTTGAAATCCACTTTCTGAAAACCTCTCGAAGTTCATTTCTTCGTTCATCCGCTTTTTAACCTTTAGAGAGGCCCCTTAAAGCATGTGAGCTTTTCAGGTAATGAATTTTACGCGAACACCTGTTTTGTTGCCATTACACTTCGAGTGTGACCACGACATGCAGGCCGACGTCAGAGGTTCTCATGTTTCTAATCGCCAAAAACCTGGCGTTTTGGGTAGATATCGGTCGACGTCAGAGGTTCTCATGTTTCTAATCGCCAAAAACCTGGCGTTTTGGGTAGATATCGGTCGACGTCAGAGGTTCTCATGTTTCTACTCGCCAAAATCTGACGTTTTGGGTAGATATCGGTCGACGTCAGAGGTTCTCATGTTTCTAATCGCCAAAATCTGACGTTTTGGGTAGATATCGGTCGACGTCAGAGGTTCTCACGTTTCTAATCGCCAAAATCTGACGTTTTGGGTAGATATCGGTCGACGTCAGAGGTTCTCATGTTTCTAATCGCCAAAATCTGACGTTTTGGGTAGATGTCGGTCGACGTCAGAGGTTCTCATGTTTCTAATCGTCAGAACTTGCTGCTTTAACTAGATTATCTGAACAATTTTTCCCGGGCAAAAGTCATTTTGGTTCACTATTTTCGATTGTTCACTATCAAGTATTTTTTAACGTGTGCAGAATGCACACGGGGCCTGCTGACATTTCGCCATTATCCGAGAGAGATCGAATCTCACTACCCGAGGGACCACTAAAGCCACGAAGACACCACGGATTCGAAGTGGAAACTCCTCGGTCTGTGGCGGGATTCGAACTTGTAACTTTTTGTCCAGAATTTGGCGTTTTACCTCTAGACCACCCAACTCCCTATGGTTGAAATGAATCTTTAAGATGAGTCGGTTTTTTTTCTTCAAATCCCACAAACTTTAACAGATGTTTACAGTTTGTTTTTTAAACGTTGGTTCAGATAAAAACAGAAGTAATGGTCATATCGAGGAAACAAGCATCACCATCATGCAACATAAATATAAACAGGGCAAATCTGAAACAAGTGCAACGCGTCAAATACTTGGGCACAATAATAATATCAGATGGAAGATGCTCCACAGAAATAAAAAGCAGAATAGCTCAGGCGAAAATAGCATTTCAGAAAATGAAAAATATCTTATGCAAAAAAATCTGTGTCAATAGAAATGAAAAAGAGAGCTCATCGGTGCAATATAGAACCAGTTCTGACCAATAGAAGCGAATCATGGACAATAGACAAACAAATGAAAAGACCACAAAGATGGGATTTCTCAGACGAATGTTGAAAGTTCCCTGGACAGCTAAAAGGACCAATGAGGAAGTTCTCAAAGAGGCCAACACAAAAAGGCAGCTCCTAAAAACATAAGAAAGAAACAATCAACATTTTTCAGGCACGTCATGAGATGAGGAAAGTTGAAATACATGGTTACAACTGGCAAAATACAGGGAAAGAGAGATCGAGGACGACAAAGAGAGAAAATACTGGATAGCTTGGTATCATGGCATGGAAAACAGTCAACAACAGAACTGATACGATGCACTGTAGATAGAAGATTGTGGAAGGACATGATCGCCTACACCAGCCGGTACGGTCCATGATGATCATGATGATTCAGATCAAATTGACATTATTATGGGTTACAGTTTTTGATTTCCCAAAAGAAATTCACATACCACATAATAGTATACATATTGACAGTTTATTTTTCACGTGTACTTCATAGAGATTTTCAAGATGCTGATAATTTATTTTTTTTCAACACAGACTCCTCGTATAACCTAAAGTGCAGATTTTGATCTCTTCTATCTCAAATACGATTTCATACAGCACACATGTTCGAAATTATTTTTTTTCCCCTGCGCATATGTTGTTGATTTTTTTTACCTACAACATATTTGATATGTGTTGTTAACGTATCTCTCCCATATGAAATCCAACTGCATATAAGCTGACGATATTGATTTTCTTTTTTAATACCGAAACGTAATTGACAAAACATAGTTTTTATTTCACTCGTTGGATGCAATTAATATTCAGCAATTTTTGCCACGAGTCTTGCTGGTATAATTAAATCAAGATATTATGTGAATCGTATAGTGTTAGTATCTCATAGTGTTAGTGTATCATAGTGTTGGTATCTCATAGTGTTAGTATCTCATAGTGTTAGTGTCTCATAGTGTTGGTATCTCATAGTGTTAGTATCTCATAGTGTTAGTATCTCATAGTGTTAGTATCTCATAGTGTTAGTATCTCATAGTGTTAGTGTCTCATAGTGTTAGTATCTCATAGTGTTAGTATCTCATAGTGTTAGTATCTTATATTGTTAGTATCTCATAGTGTTAGTATCTTATAGTGGTAGTATCTCATAGTGTTAGTATCTCACAGTGTTAGTATCTCATAGTGTTGGTATCTCATAGTGTTAGCATCTCATAGTGTTGGTATCTCATAGTGTTAATATCTCATAGTGTTAGTATTTCATAGTGTTGGTATCTCATAGTGTTAGTATCTCATTGTGTTGGTATCTCATAATGTTGGTGTCTCATAGTGTTGGTATCTAATCATGTTAGTATCTCATAGTGTTGGTATCTCATAGTGTTATTATCTCATTGTGTAGGTATCTCATAATGTTGGTGTCTCATAGTGTTGGTATCTAATCGTGTTAGTATCTCATAGTGTTGGTATTTCATAGTGTTGGTTTCTCATAATGTTGGTATCTCATAGTGTTGGTATTTCATAGTGTTGGTTTCTCATAATGTTGGTATCTCATAGTGTTGGTATTTCATAGTGTTGGTTTCTCATAGTGTTTTTATCTCATAGTGTCAGTATCTTATATAGAGCTATTGTCTGTTGTGTTCAAGTGTGGCATGTTTACTTAAGAATGCTGAAACGTTAAACCAGAGACAGTGATCGCATAAATAACCTGCAGATCGTGTCGTGTTGATCTATGACCTTGGAATCGAGACACCACCACATTGATGCCTCATCAACTTGAACGTATCCGGATTGGAGAAATGCATTTTATTTGGAAGTTTCATTTGAAATAATTTCATGACCTGATTGGTTCATATCATATCATATCATACCATACCATACAATATCATATCATATCATATCATCACACCAGGTTCATATAAATCAAAAGGTGGGCCGTCACAATAAAAATCCTGACTTCCGGACAATATGGGGATACGCGGCAGGAATCATTGAGTCTCTGTTTTAAAAGTATTCCTTGTTGCAGTTTCCTCATATTCCAATTCCGGCTTGCTGCCGAAGCTACTGAGTTTAATGCTTTGTGCACACCGTGAGCTGTGTTTTTCAACCGTATCGTGTTTCGATATTCCAATTGTTTACGATTAATGATGATATCGTATGACGAAGGACAGTTCAGCTGCATTCACTTTCGGTGCCGTTTGGCCTGAAGTCTTTGGGCATGTGCTGTAGCTGCTAGGATAGGGACTGCATGTGCCTTTCTTTGTTTTGATGCTTCAATGAGATGAGTTTTAATTCGGATTATTCCACTGGCACGGGCGGTTGAGCTATTATGGATTTTAATCAGTTTGCATTGATACCGGGGCTTTCGACTAACCATAGCCATAGCCAATCAAAAGCCTTTATTAAAGCGAAAAGCAACAAAGTGTACTAACTATATAACTCACACCAGATGATCGTAAATAAGAATACTACCACTACCCATATCAGCAGGAAAAAAACAAACAAACAAACAAACAAAAAAAAAACAAACAAACAAACAAACAAACAAAAACAAACAAACAAAAAAACAAAAAAACAAACAAACAAACAAACAAACAAACAAACAATACTATAATATGTGTTCACAGCCGGGACTATATAGATAAAAAGAAAAAAAAACTAAAACTGGAGAAATAAATTAAATAAAATTAATGAAGATTGACGTTAAATAATGAAATTGGCCAGAATTTTGAAAAGCAAAAAAAATTACATTAGGGAAATGTCAATCCCAATTATAACTGTTTGATCATCTTTATTTATGTTTTCCATTTGCGCTAGTCTCAACAGTTGTTCCTTTCACTGGTTTAGAGATCCTTGTTGGTTTTATTGTATCTAGTTACTATCTGTTTGTGTTATTTTTCTTCTTTTGTTCTGCGAGTATTTATTATTCCTTGAGGTACAGCAACCAGGGGGAGCCGCGATAGCTCAGTGGTTAGTGAACTGGACTACAAAGGACAAGGGGTAGGGTTCGATCCCAATCGACGGCTTCCGGGTTCACCCAGCCTTAAATGGGTACCGGATTTTTTTCTGCGAAAGTAAAGCAGCACGGGCGTAACACCGACCACATTACCCCAAAAATCATGTGCTGAAGGTCTGTAAAATATAGGGTCACTAACACCATATTTCCCTATACGCCACTTGGCGTGACGGGGGTACTTTACTTTTTTACATTACAGCAACCAGGTGGTCTGTGCAGCTTTCTGGACATCACTAGTTGTATAGTTTGATATGTTGACATCGTGAATTTATTTCATAACTATATGACTTTCTCCACATTTCCGTTCTTTCTTCCTGATATTTTCCTACAGTACGCTCGTACTACGGATGCCAACTGAGAGTATTACACAACATGCCCTTTTTTGGAATCCCCAGGGGAAAAGACAAAGCGGAAGACCAAGGAATTCTTGGAGAAGACAGATAGAAGCAGAGATAAAGATGATGGGAAAGACATGGAATGATCTTAAAAGAATGACAAAACACAGAACGACTTGGAAAGTGTTTGTTGAAGACCTATGCTCCACTGGGAGCTAGAAAGGTAGAAGAAGAAGAAGATGCTCGTACTGCATGTTGATCGGCTTTCATTCTCATCAGGTATCCTAACTATTTTATTATTTTATGTTCAATGCAGTCATTCGCTGGATTTGTCTTTAAGATTTTTTCCCCAATGTATATTTTTTTTACAAACAATATACTTCCTTATTTCGTTTGCAGTATTTCTTAGCCCATGATGGATCGATTTGACTTTTGTCTCGTTTTGAACTATTCATATATGACATTGTTTATTTATATTGACAGTTACTATGTCTGTGTTGTCCTTTCCCATCTGCATGTGTGATCTCCTATGATTATACTTTCGTTGCGTCTCTTGCCGTTAGCCATTTGTGTTGTTTCCTGCCATTGGTTACTTGTGTTGTCTCCTGTCATTGGTTACTTGTGTTGTCTCCTGCCATTGGGTATTTGTGATGTATCCTGCCATTGGTTATTTGTGTTGTCTCCTGCCATTGGTTATTTGTGTTGTCTTCTGCCATTGGTTACTTGTGTTGTCTCCCGCCATTTGTTATTTGTGTTGTCTCCTCCCATTGGTTATTTGAGTTGTCTGTTGCCATTGGTTATTTGTATTGTCTCCTGCCATTAGTTATTTGTGTTGCCTGTTGCAATTTTTTGTCTCTTATCTAGTGTTAGGGGAAATAATAAAAAATGTAGAAAACATAGGAAAAAAACGATATAGTTAAAGCTTCCTGTAACAAGCGGACAACACAAACAAGATCTACGTTTCGGCTCATTAAGCCTTCAGCTGGAAGAAACATACAACACACGTACAAATATGTATTGAAAGTAAAAAAAAATAAAATAAAATAAAATAAAAATATAAAAATAAATATATAAAAATATATGGGAAAAAAATGTCTTTCCATTTGTACAATGGAAATAATCTTTCAGTGAGTAAAATACAACAAACTGACAAGCTATCTCAGTGATAACATAAGAGGTCGACAATAGTAAAATACAAAAAAAAAAAAAAAAAGAAAAAAAAAAGTTATCTCATGGATAAAAAAAGGGACAATGAGTAAAATAAGTAAGTAAAGTAAAGTACCCCCCGTCACGCCAAGTGGCGTATAGGGAAATATGGTGTTAGTGACCCTATATTTTACAGACCTTCAGCACATGATTTTTGGGGTAATGTGGTCGATATTACGCCCGTGCTGCTTTTACTTTCCCAGAAAAAATCCGGTACCCATTTAAGGCTGGGTGAACCCGGAGCCGTCGGTTGGGATCGAACCCTACCCCTTGTCCGTAGTAGTCCAGTTCACTAACCACTGAGCTATCGCGGCTCCTACTAATTTTTAGGGAATTAGTAAAACCCAGGTGTCCTCGCCAGGGTACGAACCCCGGCTGTTGCCGTGGTAAGCCAACCGCCTATCGATTGCGCTAACCGGACACAATGAGTAAAATACGAAACAAAAAAAATACTTACAAAACTATCCACCAGTTTTAACAGAATGGACCAAGCAACAAGTAAAATAAAACAATTTGACAACTCATCACTTCTCTAAAGCTGAAAGACAAATGAAAAAAAAAATCTTACTTATTCTTCCTTTACTATCATATTTAAAAATTAAGAGAAAACGAAAAGCACGCAAGAATACCTGGCTAGGCATTTTGCCCAACTAATGATAAACCATTTAAACGTGGCAGACAAGTGGTTAAGCTTTTACATCCTAGCACTGGACTTTAATTAGGCAGCGCTAATCTCTAGATATCCACCCCAATATTTATCCCCTTTGCTGGTGACAAGTTGGAGTTAAGAGATTTATATTTGAGCTTCAATTAAACATATGCCAGATGAGCTTCAATTAAACATATGCCAGATGAGTTTCGCGTGATCCATCTTTCCAAACGCAGTTGTGTTTCAGAACAGCCCTAAAGTTTTAGTGAACGAAATGTTCAACTTTATCATGTTCAACTTTAAAGTATTTCACTTCATCATCTCCAACTTTAAAGTATTTCACTTTATCATGTTCAACTTTGAAATATTTAACTTTATCATGTTCAACTTTGAAATATTTAACTTTATCATGTTCAACTTTATCGTGTTCAACTTTAAAGTATGTAACTTTATCATGCTGAACTTTGAAATATATAACATTATCATGTTCAACTTTATCATGTTCAATTTTATCATTTTCAACTTTGAAATATATAACATTATCATGTTCAACTTTATCCTGTTCAATTTTATCATTTTCAACTTTGAAATATTTAACTTCATCATGTTCAACTTTATCAAGTTAAATTATAAAGTATCTCACATTATCATGTTTAACTTTAAAGTATTTCACTTTATCATGTTCAACTTTGAAATGTATAACTTTATTATGTTCAACTTTTTCATGTTCAATTTTGAAATATTTAACTTTATGTGTTAGGGCAATGACAGAAAACTGCTTGAGAGAAAAAATAAAAAACACAAAAGTCAGAGAAAAATAGGTAGGAATAATATCCAGCCATAGAATGCATAAAGAAGCAACAAATAAAATGGTTTGGTCTGGTGATAAGACAGAAAGATCAAAACAAAACGAGCCTTTAATAAACGTTGCGAGAAGATTGAATTTAAGGGTCGGCCACGAAAAAGATGGATTGCTTGAATATCTCCATCATCAAGTACCGGGCCTATTGAATGTGAAGAACATATTTAGGAAATATACAAAAAAGTGGTCACAGGTGGTTCATCATCATTAAGTATCGTGCTTGATGGCGTGGGTAATCATGTCTCTCCACAACTTTCGATCTCGACAGTAATTTATCATTTCTGTTGTTGACCTTCTGCCAAGCCATTCTCTTAAGCTGTCTAGTATTTTCTCTCTTTGCTTCACTCTATCTCTTCGTCCCTCAATTTTTCCAGTTGTTACAATATATTCCAGTTGCTCTCTTCTCATTACATTGCCAAAAAATAATGATTGTTTCTTTCTAATATTGGAAATTAACTCTCTTTTTGATTTGACCTCTTTCAGAACATTTTCATTACTCTTCTTAGCTGTCCATGGTATTCTCAACATTCTTCTGTAAAACCACATTTCTACAGACTCCAGTGATCTTCTTGTCTGTTGTCCTATTGCCCATGATTCACATTCATATGTTAAGACTGGTTCTACATAACATTTAAGAATTCTTTTTCTTGTTTCTATTGTCAAAAATGGATTGCATAGTATCTTCCTCATTTTCTGGAAAGCTGCTTTTGCCTGAGCCATTCTACATCTCATCTCTTTTGTACATCTTCCGTCTGAGGTTAACAAAGTTCCCAAATATTTAAATTCATGATTGAATATATATATCTAATATATGAGGATAAAAACCTGCTACAACAGCATATAACATCTCTAGATAAAAGTTGCACAAAATACAGTATGAAAATTAACACAGCAAAATCAGAGACTATGAGAATAGACAAATTAAGACACCCATTAAACATTAAGATCAAAGATAAAGAAATAAAACAAGTAGAAGAATTCAAGTATTTAGGCACAATGTTCACAGAAGATGGAAAACTAGACAGAGAAATTGACATGAGAATACAAAAAGTAAATGCTGTCACATACCAGCTTTCACCATTGCTAAGACATTCAAACATTTCTATGCCAGCTAAACAACAAATGATAAATAGTATTTTCACACCAACTTTGTGCTATGAAAGTCAAACTTGGACCCTTTCAAAATCACATTTCTCTCTCTCTCTCTCTCTCTCTCTCTGCGATCAGGACCCAATCAGAGTAGGATTCCAGCTCCTCACATGAACTCAGCTGTCAGGTTAGGTGTGTTACAAACAGAACATCACAATTAGAGTCTGCCAGATCCACTTTGATTGAACACCCGTTAAAAACGTTGCACTGTGTTCTGCGCCAGTGGCCCAGTGCATCCGATTTCTGCCAGCATTTTATTCAGGTTTGCTTTCCCTAGCCTTTGATTGTCCCCAATCTTCCTGCAAGGCAGCAGGTGATCTTTTCTGTAGGGGGATTCTGCCCTTAGATGGTCGGCCCTCCCAGGTTTACGATCACATTTAAGAAAGATCAATACATGTGATATGCAATGCTTGAGAAAAGTAACAAACAACACAAGAAGAGATCGAATACCAAATGAAACCATAAGAAAAATGGTAGGAACAAAACCCTGCCAAGAATATTTATAACAACAACTTAAAAGGTTTGGCCACCTGGTCAGAATGAATCCTCACCAATCATTATCAAGGGCGTGCTTCTCAAGAATGCGTGGGAAAAGACAAAGAGGAAGACCCAGATGAAGATGGGTAGATGCAGTGACAGAGACATGTAACAACAAAGGAAAATCATTAATTCAGACAGTTCGAGCAGCTCAAGAACGACAAATGATATAACCACGACACCTTTTTGGTATCAGTGAAAAGAGAAAAGAGAAAGAAGAAGAAGAAGAGGAAGATTGAATATCAGAAATACTAGAAAACATTACAGCAGTTGAAGACAGCAGAAAAGCAAAATATAGCAAATTATATCTCCCCTAGTCGCTGAAAGACAAATGGGGATGGAAAGACAAAAATAAACAAAAAGAACCCAGTTTAAGTGAAATGAGAGGCTAGTGCACTTACTGCTGACCAGAAGAGTCTGTCTTCAATGCCAGGAAATGGCGAATATCTTGTTGGAACGACACGGTTTTGTAGGTCTACAAGACGCAGCAGTAAAATGCCAGGAAATGGCGAATATCTTGTTGGAACGACACGGTTTTGTAGGTCTACAAGACGCAGCAGTAAAATGCCAGACTTGAAGAGTTCTGGTTTCTGCCCTTTATGCAGACTTCGGACATAGAAGAACTACTCCTCTAAACAACTACCTAACTATTTAAATTAACTACATAACTATTTAACTAACTACCTAACTATTGAACTAACTACATTACAATTTAAATAATACCTAACTATTGAACTAACTACATTACAATTTAAATAACTACCTAACTATTTAAATTAACTAAATAACTATTTAACTAATTATGTGACTATTTAACTAACTACCAAACTATTTAACTAACTACATAACTATTTAACTAACTATATGACTATTTAACTAATTATATGACTATTTAACTAACTACGTAACTATTTAACTAACTATATGACTATTTAACTAACTACATAACACACTATTTAACTAACTACCTAACTATTTAAATTAACTACATAACTATTTAACTAATTATGTGACTATTTAACTAACTACCAAACTATTTAACTAACTACATAACTATTTAACTAATTATGTGACTATTTAACTAACTACATAACTATTTAACTAACTACATAAGTATTTAACTAACTACATAACTATTTAACTAACTATATGACTATTTAACTAACTACATAACTATTTAACTATCTATATGACTATTTAACTAACTATATAACTATTTAACTAACTACATAACTATTTAACTAACTACATAACTATTTAACTAACTACATAACTATTTAACTATCTATATGACTATTTAACTAACTACATAACTATTTAACTAACTACATAACTATTTAACTAACTATATGACTATTTAACTAACTACATAACTATTTAACTAACTACATAACTATTTAACTAACTATATGACTTTTTAACTAACTACATAACTATTTAACTAACTATATGACTATTTAACTAACTACATAACTATTTAACTAACTATATGACTATTTAACTAATTACATTTCTATTTAACTATCTAATTATTTAACCAACTACCCAAATATTTAACTACTTGACTAACTATTTAACTAACTCTTTAACTATTTCCAAACTATTTAATTACATAACTAAATATTTCACTAACTTCTCAACTAACTATATGTATTTAACTAACTTCTCAACTAACTATTTAACTAATTATTGAACTAATTATTTAACTAACTTCTCAACTATTTGACTAATTATTCAAGTAACTATTTAAGTAACTTCTTAACTACAATTTAACTAACTATTGAACTATCTATTTAACTAACTTCTCAATTAACTATTTAACTAACTATTCAACTAACTATTTAACTAACGTCTCAATTATTTAACTAATTATTCAAGTAACTATTTAACTAACTATATAACTAACTATTTAACTAACTATTCAACTAACTATTTAAATAACTATTTAACTGACTATTTAACTAACTATTCAACTATCTATTTAACTAACTTCTCAACTATTTAACTAATTATTCAAGTAACTTTTTAACTAACTATTCAACTAACTATTTAAGTAACTATTGAACTAATTATTTAACTAACGTCTTAACTACTATTTAACTAACTATTCAACTAACTATTTAACTAACTTCTCAACTATTTAACTAACTATTCAACTAACTATTTAAATAACTATTTAACTAACTATTTAACTAACTATTAACTAACTATTTAACTAACTATTTAAATAACTATTTAACTAACTATTTAACTAACTATTTAACTAACTATTTAAATAACTATTCAACTAATTATTTAACTAATTATTTAACTAACTATTTAACTAACTATTTAACTATCTATTTAACTAACTATTGAACTAATTATTTAACTAACTATTTAACTAACTATTCAACTATCTATTTAACTAACTTCTCAACTAACTATTTAAATAACTATTCAACTAACTATTTAACTAACTTCTCAACTATTTAACTAATTATTCAAGTAACTATTTAACTAACTATTCAACTAACTATTTAACTAACTATTCAACTATCTATTTAACTAACCATTCATCTATCTGTTTAACTAACTATTCAACTAACTATTTAACTAACTATTCAACTAATTATTTGACTAACTATTCAACTATCTATTTAACTAACTATTCAACTATCTATTTAACTAACTATTCAACTAACTATTTAACTAACTACTCAACTAACTATTTAACTAACTATTCAACTTACTTCTCAACTATTTAACTAAATACCTAATATAAACAACCAACTAACCAACGATTTGGATGTACACCCAACCACCTGTTATGTGTACAAGATATTCCTGTCAGGGAAACCAGAACGGTCTGACCCACAAGACCGGATGTAGATTTAGTGAGACCCTAATCTGCTGGCTAAGCAGAATGAAACCGTTGATGCTCTTGTTAATAAAATAACACCAGAAAGTTTCTATGATAGACTACAATATAAACAACATTGAGGCCGCCAACTCGTATTGTGAGACTCTACAAAATGTAGCTTATTTAGCCTAACATAAGAATCTATGCCCGGACATCTAGAACGTCAGCTTTCAATAGCTTGTTTTAGATTATCGGTAAATATGAGCACTATGGCAATACATGTATTCCTCATACATCTTAAGATGAAGATTGAACCGTTACTTTTAGCCAGCCTTTTACAGCCGGAATGTACCGGACAACGTTCAGGAGTTTAACAGTTTTATGTGACATACTTTAGAAGTAACTGAAAACTAGAATTGTCGCAAGTTCTCTTGGATGGTCGCTGACAACGATGATACAACGATAGTACAGCAGAGCTTCAGACGCTTCGAATGTTGCTAGTTTTTGTCCCCATTTAACGGCCTCGAATGTTGTTAGTTTTTGTCCCCATTTAACGGCTTGGAATGTTGTTAGTTTTTGTCCCCATTTAACGGCTTGGAATGTTGCTAGTTTTTGTCCCCATTTAACGGCTTGGAATGTTGCTAGTTTTTGTCCCCATTTAACGGCTTGGAATGTTGCTAGTTTTTGTCACCATTTAACGGCTTGGAATGTTGCTAGCTTTTGTTACCCTTTAACGGCTTGGAATGTTCCTAGTTCCCCACCACACTTAACGACTTGGGATGGTATATTGATCACATGACAGTGAAGCATTACACTTGACCGTATTATTTCATTCAATTTGAAGGTGTGTGTGTGTGTGTGTGTGTGTGTGTGTGTGTGTGGGTGTGTGGGGGTGTGTGTGTGTGTGTGTGTGTGAGTGTGTGTGTATATGCTTTCCTCGTTATTTTTTACCTTCGTCAGCTCGATGTTCCAGGTCTCGTGCTTTTTTTCAGTTAATCGACGGGGGGACGTAATGTTGTGATTAAATCCAATATCGCTTTATCGTCAATACGCTAGACACTACGATCTGTTATTATGTTGAAATCATAGTCACGTTATCGTGAAGCCAACATGCTAGACACTAGGATCTACTATTATGTTGAAATCATCGTCACTTTATCGTGAAGCCAACATGCTAGACACTACGATCTTTTATTATGTTGAAATCATCGTCACTTTATCGTTAAGCCAACATGCTAGACACTACGATCTGTTATTATGTTGAAATCATCGTCACGTTATCGTGAAGCCAACATGCTAGACACTAGGATCTATTATTATGTTGAAATCATCGTCACTTTATCGTGAAGCCAGCATGCTAGTCACTACGATCTTTTAATATGTTGAAATCATCGTCACGTTATCGTGAAGCCAACATGCTAGAAACTAGGATCTGTTATTATGTTGAATCATCGTCACTTTATCGTGAAGCCAACATGCTAGTCACTACGATCTGTCATTATGTTGAAATCATCGTCACTTTATCGTGAAGCCAACATGCTAGACACTACGATCTTTTATTATGTTGAAATCATCGTCACGTTATCGTGAAGCCAACATGGTAGTCACTAAGATCTGTCATTATGTTGAAATCATCGTCACGTTATCGTGAAGCCAACATGCTAGACACTACGATCTTTTATTATGTTGAAATCATCGTCACGTTATCGTGAAGCCAACATGCTAAACACTACGATCTGTCATTATGTTGAAATCATCGTCACGTTATCGTGAAGCCAACAAGCTTGACACTACGATCTGTCATTATGTTGAAATCATCGTCACGTTATCGTGAAACCAACATGCTAGACGCTACGATCTTTTATTATGTTGAAATCATCGTCACTTTATCGTAAAGCCAACATGCTAGACACTACGATCTGTTATTATGTTGAAATCATAGTCACGTTATCGTGAAGCCAACATGCTAGAAACTAGGATCTATTATTATGTTGAATCATCGTCACGTTATCGTTAAGCCAACATGCTAGTCACTACGATCTGTCATTATGTTGAAATCATCGTCACTTTATCGTGAAGCCAACATGCTAGACACTAGGATCTATCATTATGTTGAAATCATCGTCACGTTATCGTGAAGCCAACATGCTAGACACTACGATCTTTTATTATGTTGAAATCATCGTCACGTTATCGTGAAGCCAACATGCTAGACACTACGATCTTTTATTATGTTGAAATCATCGTCACGTTATCGTGAAGCCAACATGCTAGACACTAGGATCTATCATAATGTTGAAATCATCGTCACGTTATCTTGAAGCCAACATGCTAGACACTACGATCTTTTATTATGTTGAAATCATCGTCACTTTATCGTGAAGCCAACATGCTAGACACTACGATCTGTTATTATGTTGAAATCATCGTCACGTTATCGTGAAGCCAACATGCTAGACACTAGGATCTATTATTATGTTGAAATCATCGTCACTTTATCGTGAAGCCAACATGCTAGTCACTACGATCTGTTATTATGTTGAAATCATCGTCACGTTTTCGTGAAGCCAACATGCTAGAAACTAGGATCTGTTATTATGTTGAAATCATCGTCACGTTATCGTGAAACCAACATGCTAGTCACTACGATCTGTCATTATGTTGAAATCATCGTCACTTTATCGTGAAGCCAACATGCTAGACACTACGATCTTTTATTATGTTGAAATCATCGTCACGTTATCGTGAAGCCAACATGCTAGTCACTACGATCTGTCATTATGTTGACATCATCGTCACGTTATCGTGAAGCCAACATGCTAGTCACTACGATCTGTCATTATGTTGACATCATCGTCACTTTATCGTGAAGCCAACATGCTAGTCACTACGATCTGTCATTATGTTGAAATCATCATCACTTTATCGTGAAGCCAACATGCTAGACACTACGATCTTTTATTATGTTGAAATCATCGTCACGTTATCGTGAAACCAACATGCTAGTCACTACGATCTGTCATTATGTTGAAATCATCGTCACTTTATCGTGAAGCCAACATGCTAGACACTACGATCTTTTATTATGTTGAAATCATCGTCACGTTATCGTGAAGCCAACATGCTAGTCACTACGATCTGTCATTATGTTGACATCATCGTCACTTTATCGTGAAGCCAACATGCTAGACACTACGATCTTTTATTATGTTGAAATCATCGTCACGTTATCGTGAAGCCAACATGCTAGTCACTACGATCTGTCATTATGTTGAAATCATCGTCACGTTATCGTGAAACCAACATGCTAGACGCTACGATCTTTTATTATGTTGAAATCATCGTCACTTTATCGTAAAGCCAACATGCTAGACACTACGATCTGTTATTATGTTGAAATCATAGTCACGTTATCGTGAAGCCAACATGCTAGAAACTATGATCTATTATTATGTTGAATCATCGTCACGTTATCGTTAAGCCAACATGCTAGTCACTACGATCTGTCATTATGTTGAAATCATCGTCACTTTATCGTGAAGCCAACATGCTAGACACTAGGATCTATCATTATGTTGAAATCATCGTCACGTTATCGTGAAGCCAACATGCTAGACACTACGATATTTTATTATTTTGAAATCATCGTCACGTTATCGTGAAGCCAACATGCTAGACACTACGATCTTTTATTATGTTGAAATCATCGTCACGTTATCGTGAAACCAACATGCTTGACACTACGATCTTTTATTATGTTGAAATTATCGTCACTTTATCGTGAAGCCAACATGCTTGACACTAGGATCTGTCATTATGTTGAAATTATCGTCTCTTTATCGTGAAGCCAACATATTAGACACTAGGATCTGATATTATGTTGAAATCATCGTCACTTTATCGTGAAGCCAACATGCTAGACACTACGATCTTTTATTATGTTGAAATCATCGTCACGTTATCGTGAAGCCAACATGCTAGACACTAGGATCTGATATTATGTTGACATCATCGTCACTTTATCGTGAAGCCAACATGCTAGACACTAGAATCTGTTATTATGTTGAAATCATCGTCACTTTATCGTGAAGCCAACACGCTAGACACTACGATCTGTTATTATGTTGAAATCATCGTCATGTTATCGTGAAACCAACATACTAGTCACTACGATCTGTTATTATGTTGAAATCATCGTCACGTTATCGTGAAGCCAACATGCTAGACACTAGGATCTGTTATTATGTTGAAATCATCGTCACTTTATCGTGAAGCCAACGTGCTTGACACTACGATCTTTTATTATGTTGAAATCATCGTCACGTTATCGTGAAGCCAACATGCTAGAAACTAGGATCTGTTATTATGTTGAATCATCGTCACTTTATCGTGAAGCCAACATGCTAGTCACTACGATCTGTCATTATGTTGAAATCATCGTCACTTTATCGTGAAGCCAACATGCTAGACACTACGATCTTTTATTATGTTGAAATCATCGTCACGTTATCGTGAAGCCAACATGGTAGTCACTAAAATCTGTCATTATGTTGAAATCATCGTCACTTTATCGTGAAGCCAACATGCTAGACACTACGATCTTTTATTATGTTGAAATCATCGTCACGTTATCGTGAAGCCAACATGCTAAACACTACGATCTGTCATTATGTTGAAATCATCGTCACGTTATCGTGAAGCCAACAAGCTTGACACTACGATCTGTCATTATGTTGAAATCATCGTCACGTTATCGTGAAACCAACATGCTAGACGCTACGATCTTTTATTATGTTGAAATCATCGTCACTTTATCGTAAAGCCAACATGCTAGACACTACGATCTGTTATTATGTTGAAATCATAGTCACGTTATCGTGAAGCCAACATGCTAGAAACTAGGATCTATTATTATGTTGAATCATCGTCACGTTATCGTTAAGCCAACATGCTAGTCACTACGATCTGTCATTATGTTGAAATCATCGTCACTTTATCGTGAAGCCAACATGCTAGACACTAGGATCTATCATTATGTTGAAATCATCGTCACGTTATCGTGAAGCCAACATGCTAGACACTACGATATTTTATTATTTTGAAATCATCGTCACGTTATCGTGAAGCCAACATGCTAGACACTACGATCTTTTATTATGTTGAAATCATCGTCACGTTATCGTGAAGCCAACATGCTAGACACTAGGATCTATCATAATGTTGAAATCATCGTCACGTTATCGTGAAGCCAACATGCTAGACACTACGATCTTTTATTATGTTGAAATCATCGTCACTTTATCGTGAAGCCAACATGCTAGACACTACGATCTGTTATTATGTTGAAATCATCGTCACGTTATCGTGAAGCCAACATGCTAGACACTAGGATCTATTATTATGTTGAAATCATCGTCACTTTATCGTGAAGCCAACATGCTAGTCACTACGATCTGTCATTATGTTGAAATCATCATCACTTTATCGTGAAGCCAACATGCTAGACACTACGATCTTTTATTATGTTGAAATCATCGTCACGTTATCGTGAAACCAACATGGTAGTCACTACGATCTGTCATTATGTTGAAATCATCGTCACTTTATCGTGAAGCCAACATGCTAGACACTACGATCTTTTATTATGTTGAAATCATCGTCACGTTATCGTGAAGCCAACATGCTAGTCACTACGATCTGTCATTATGTTGACATCATCGTCACTTTATCGTGAAGCCAACATGCTAGACACTACGATCTTTTATTATGTTGAAATCATCGTCACGTTATCGTGAAGCCAACATGCTAGTCACTACGATCTGTCATTATGTTGAAATCATCGTCACTTTATCGTGAAGCCAACATGCTAGACACTACGATCTTTTATTATGTTGAAATCATCGTCACGTTATCGTGAAGCCAACACGCTAGACACTACGATCTGTTATTATATTGAAATCATCGTCACTTTATCGTGAAGCCAACATGCTAGACACTACGATCTTTTATTAATTTGAAATCATCGTCACGTTATCGTGAAGCCAACGTGCTAGACACTATGATCTTTTATTATGTTGAAATCATCGTCACATTATCGTGAAGCCAACATGCTAGACACTACGATCTGTTATTATGTTGAAATCATCGTCACTTTATCGTGAAACCAACATGCTTGACACTAGGATCTGATATTATGTTGAAATTATCGTCACTTTATCGTGAAGCCAACATGCTTGACACTAGGATCTGTCATTATGTTGAAATTATCGTCTCTTTATCGTGAAACCAACATGTTAGACACTAGGATCTGATATTATGTTGAAATCATCGTCACTTTATCGTGAAGCCAACATGCTAGACACTACGATCTTTTATTATGTTGAAATCATCGTCACGTTATCGTGAAGCCAACATGCTAGACACTAGGATCTGATATTATGTTGACATCATCGTCACTTTATCGTGAAGCCAACATGCTAGACACTAGAATCTGTTATTATGTTGAAATCTTCGTCACTTTATCGTGAAGCCAACATGCTAGACACTAGGATCTTATTTTATGTTGAAATCATCGTCACTTTATCGTGAAGCCAACACGCTAGACACTACGATCTGTTATTATGTTGAAATCATCGTCATGTTATCGTGAAACCAACATACTAGTCACTACGATCTGTTATTATGTTGAAATCATCGTCACGTTATCGTGAAGCCAACATGCTAGACACTAGGATCTGTTATTATGTTGAAATCATCGTCACTTTATCGTGAAGCCAACGTGCTAGACACTACGATCTTTTATTATGTTGAAATCATCGTCACGTTATCGTGAAGCCAACATGCTAGAAACTAGGATCTGTTATTATGTTGAATCATCGTCACTTTATCGTGAAGCCAACATGCTAGTCACTACGATCTGTCATTATGTTGAAATCATCGTCACTTTATCGTGAAGCCAACATGCTAGACACTACGATCTTTTATTATGTTGAAATCATCGTCACGTTATCGTGAAGCCAACATGGTAGTCACTAAGATCTGTCATTATGTTGAAATCATCGTCACTTTATCGTGAAGCCAACATGCTAGACACTACGATCTTTTATTAATTTGAAATCATCGTCACGTTATCGTGAAGCCAACATGCTAAACACTACGATCTGTCATTATGTTGAAATCATCGTCACGTTATCGTGAAGCCAACAAGCTTGACACTACGATCTGTCATTATGTTGAAATCATCGTCACGTTATCGTGAAACCAACATGCTAGACGCTACGATCTTTTATTATGTTGAAATCATCGTCACTTTATCGTAAAGCCAACATGCTAGACACTACGATCTGTTATTATGTTGAAATCATAGTCACGTTATCGTGAAGCCAACATGCTAGAAACTAGGATCTATTATTATGTTGAATCATCGTCACGTTATCGTTAAGCCAACATGCTAGTCACTACGATCTGTCATTATGTTGAAATCATCGTCACTTTATCGTGAAGCCAACATGCTAGACACTAGGATCTATCATTATGTTGAAATCATCGTCACGTTATCGTGAAGCCAACATGCTAGACACTACGATATTTTATTATTTTGAAATCATCGTCACGTTATCGTGAAGCCAACATGCTAGACACTACGATCTTTATTATGTTGAAATCATCGTCACGTTATCGTGAAGCCAACATGCTAGACACTACGATCTTTTATTATGTTGAAATCATCGTCACGTTATCGTGAAGCCAACATGCTAGACACTAGGATCTATCATAATGTTGAAATCATCGTCACGTTATCGTGAAGCCAACATGCTAGACACTACGATCTTTTATTATGTTGAAATCATCGTCACTTTATCGTGAAGCCAACATGCTAGACACTACGATCTGTTATTATGTTGAAATCATCGTCACGTTATCGTGAAGCCAACATGCTAGACACTAGGATCTATTATTATGTTGAAATCATCGTCACTTTATCGTGAAGCCAACATGCTAGTCACTACGATCTGTTATTATGTTGAAATCATCGTCACGTTTTCGTGAAGCCAACATGCTAGAAACTAGGATCTGTTATTATGTTGAATCATCGTCACTTTATCGTGAAGCCAACATGCTAGTCACTACGATCTGTCATTATGTTGAAATCATCATCACTTTATCGTGAAGCCAACATGCTAGACACTACGATCTTTTATTATGTTGAAATCATCGTCACGTTATCGTGAAACCAACATGCTAGTCACTACGATCTGTCATTATGTTGAAATCATCGTCACTTTATCGTGAAGCCAACATGCTAGACACTACGATCTTTTATTATGTTGAAATCATCGTCACGTTATCGTGAAGCCAACATGCTAGTCACTACGATCTTTCATTATGTTGACATCATCGTCACTTTATAGTGAAGCCAACATGCTAGACACTACGATCTTTTATTATGTTGAAATCATCGTCACGTTATCGTGAAGCCAACATGCTAGTCACTACGATCTGTCATTATGTTGAAATCATCATCACTTTATCGTGAAGCCAACATGCTAAACACTACGATCTGTCAATATGTTGAAATCATCGTCACGTTATCGTGAAGCCAACAAGCTTGACACTACGATCTGTCATTATGTTGAAATCATCGTCACGTTATCGTGAAACCAACATGCTAGACACTACGATCTTTTATTATGTTGAAATCATCGTCACTTTATCGTAAAGCCAACATGCTAGACACTACGATCTGTTATTATGTTGAAATCATAGTCACGTTATCGTGAAGCCAACATGCTAGAAACTAGGATCTATTATTATGTTGAATCATCGTCACGTTATCGTTAAGCCAACATGCTAGTCACTACGATCTGTCATTATGTTGAAATCATCGTCACTTTATCGTGAAGCCAACATGCTAGACACTAAGATCTATCATTATGTTGAAATCATCGTCACGTTATCGTGAAGCCAACATGCTAGACACTACGATATTTTATTATTTTGAAATCATCGTCACGTTATCGTGAAGCCAACATGCTAGACACTACGATCTTTTATTATGTTGAAATCATCGTCACGTTATCGTGAAGCCAACATGCTAGACACTACGATCTTTTATTATGTTGAAATCATCGTCACGTTATCGTGAAGCCAACATGCTAGACACTAGGATCTATCATAATGTTGAAATCATCGTCACGTTATCGTGAAGCCAACATGCTAGACACTACGATCTTTTATTATGTTGAAATCATCGTCACTTTATCGTGAAGCCAACATGCTAGACACTACGATCTGTTATTATGTTGAAATCTTCGTCACGTTATCGTGAAGCCAACATGCTAGACACTAGGATCTATTATTATGTTGAAATCATCGTCACTTTATCGTGAAGCCAACATGCTAGTCACTACGATCTGTTATTATTTTGAAATCATCGTCACGTTTTCGTGAAGCCAACATGCTAGAAACTAGGATCTGTTATTATGTTGAATCATCGTCACTTTATCGTGAAGCCAACATGCTAGTCACTACGATCTGTCATTATGTTGAAATCATCATCACTTTATCGTGAAGCCAACATGCTAGACACTACGATCTTTTATTATGTTGAAATCATCGTCACGTTATCGTGAAACCAACATGCTAGTCACTACGATCTGTCATTATGTTGAAATCATCGTCACTTTATCGTGAAGCCAACATGCTAGACACTACGATCTTTTATTATGTTGAAATCATCGTCACGTTATCGTGAAGCCAACATGCTAGTCACTACGATCTGTCATTATGTTGACATCATCGTCACTTTATCGTGAAGCCAACATGCTAGACACTACGATCTTTTATTATGTTGAAATCATCGTCACTTTATCGTGAAACCAACATGCTTGACACTAGGATCTGATATTATGTTGAAATTATCGTCACTTTATCGTGAAGCCAACATGCTTGACACTAGGATCTGTCATTATGTTGAAATTATCGTCTCTTTATCGTGAAGCCAACATGTTAGACACTAGGATCTGATATTATGTTGAAATCATCGTCACTTTATCGTGAAGCCAACATGCTAGACACTAGGATCTGATATTATGTTGACATCATCGTCACTTTATCGTGAAGCCAACATGCTAGACACTAGAATCTGTTATTATGTTGAAATCATCGTCACTTTATCGTGAAGCCAACATGCTAGACACTAGGATCTTATTTTATGTTGAAATCATCGTCACTTTATCGTGAAGCCAACACGCTAGACACTACGATCTGTTATTATGTTGAAATCATCGTCATGTTATCGTGAAACCAACATACTAGTCAATACGATCTGTTATTATGTTGAAATCATCGTCACGTTATCGTGAAGCCAACATGCTAGACACTAGGATCTGTTATTATGTTGAAATCATCGTCACTTTATCGTGAAGCCAACGTGCTAGACACTACGATCTTTTATTATGTTGAAATCATCGTCACGTTATCGTGAAGCCAACATGCTAGAAACTAGGATCTGTTATTATGTTGAATCATCGTCACTTTATCGTGAAGCCAACATGCTAGTCACTACGATCTGTCATTATGTTGAAATCATCGTCACTTTATCGTGAAGCCAACATGCTAGACACTACGATCTTTTATTATGTTGAAATCATCGTCACGTTATCGTGAAGCCAACATGGTAGTCACTAAGATCTGTCATTATGTTGAAATCATCGTCACTTTATCGTGAAGCCAACATGCTAGACACTACGATCTTTTATTATGTTGAAATCATCGTCACGTTATCGTGAAGCCAACATGCTAAACACTACGATCTGTCATTATGTTGAAATCATCGTCACGTTATCGTGAAGTCAACAAGCTTGACACTACGATCTGTCATTATGTTGAAATCATCGTCACGTTATCGTGAAACCAACATGCTAGACGCTACGATCTTTTATTATGTTGAAATCAACGTCACTTTATCGTAAAGCCAACATGCTAGACACTACGATCTGTTATTATGTTGAAATCATAGTCACGTTATCGTGAAGCCAACATGCTAGAAACTAGGATCTATTATTATGTTGAATCATCGTCACGTTATCGTTAAGCCAACATGCTAGTCACTACGATCTGTCATTATGTTGAAATCATCGTCACTTTATCGTGAAGCCAACATGCTAGACACTAGGATCTATCATTATGTTGAAATCATCGTCACGTTATCGTGAAGCCAACATGCTAGACACTACGATATTTTATTATTTTGAAATCATCGTCACGTTATCGTGAAGCCAACATGCTAGACACTACGATCTGTTATTATGTTGAAATCATCGTCACGTTATCGTGAAGCCAACATGCTAGACACTACGATCTTTTATTATGTTGAAATCATCGTCACGTTATCGTGAAGCCAACATGCTAGACACTACGATCTGTTATTATGTTGAAATCATAGTCACGTTATCGTGAAGCCAACATGCTAGAAACTAGGATCTATTATTATGTTGAATCATCGTCACGTTATCGTTAAGCCAACATGCTAGTCACTACGATCTGTCATTATGTTGAAATCATCGTCACTTTATCGTGAAGCCAACATGCTAGACACTAGGATCTATCATTATGTTGAAATCATCGTCACGTTATCGTGAAGCCAACATGCTAGACACTACGATATTTTATTATTTTGAAATCATCGTCACGTTATCGTGAAGCCAACATGCTAGTCACTACGATCTGTCATTATGTTGAAATCATCGTCACTTTATCGTGAAGCCAACATGCTAGACACTACGATCTTTTATTATGTTGAAATCATCGTCACGTTATCGTGAAGCCAACACGCTAGACACTACGATCTGTTATTATATTGAAATCATCGTCACTTTATCGTGAAGCCAACATGCTAGACACTAGGATCTTTTATTATGTTGAAATCATCGTCACGTTATCGTGAAGCCAACGTGCTAGACACTATGATCTTTTATTATGTTGAAATCATCGTCACATTATCGTGAAGCCAACATGCTAGACACTACGATCTGTTATTATGTTGAAATCATCGTCACTTTATCGTGAAACCAACATGCTTGACACTAGGATCTGATATTATGTTGAAATTATCGTCACTTTATCGTGAAGCCAACATGCTTGACACTAGGATCTGTCATTATGTTGAAATTATCGTCTCTTTATCGTGAAGCCAACATGTTAGACACTAGGATCTGATATTATGTTGAAATCATCGTCACTTTATCGTGAAGCCAACATGCTAGACACTACGATCTTTTATTATGTTGAAATCATCGTCACGTTATCGTGAAGCCAACATGCTAGACACTAGGATCTGATATTATGTTGACATCATCGTCACTTTATCGTGAAGCCAACATGCTAGACACTAGAATCTGTTATTATGTTGAAATCATCGTCACTTTATCGTGAAGCCAACACGCTAGACACTACGATCTGTTATTATGTTGAAATCATCGTCATGTTATCGTGAAACCAACATACTAGTCACTACGATCTGTTATTATGTTGAAATCATCGTCACGTTATCGTGAAGCCAACATGCTAGACACTAGGATCTGTTATTATGTTGAAATCATCGTCACTTTATCGTGAAGCCAACGTGCTTGACACTACGATCTTTTATTATGTTGAAATCATCGTCACGTTATCGTGAAGCCAACATGCTAGAAACTAGGATCTGTTATTATGTTGAATCATCGTCACTTTATCGTGAAGCCAACATGCTAGTCACTACGATCTGTCATTATGTTGAAATCATCGTCACTTTATCGTGAAGCCAACATGCTAGACACTACGATCTTTTATTATGTTGAAATCATCGTCACGTTATCGTGAAGCCAACATGGTAGTCACTAAAATCTGTCATTATGTTGAAATCATCGTTACTTTATCGTGAAGCCAACATGCTAGACACTACGATCTTTTATTATGTTGAAATCATCGTCACGTTATCGTGAAGCCAACATGCTAAACACTACGATCTGTCATTATGTTGAAATCATCGTCACGTTATCGTGAAGCCAACAAGCTTGACACTACGATCTGTCATTATGTTGAAATCATCGTCACGTTATCGTGAAACCAACATGCTAGACGCTACGATCTTTTAATATGTTGAAATCATCGTCACTTTATCGTAAAGCCAACATGCTAGACACTACGATCTGTTATTATGTTGAAATCATAGTCACGTTATCGTGAAGCCAACATGCTAGAAACTAGGATCTATTATTATGTTGAATCATCGTCACGTTATCGTTAAGCCAACATGCTAGTCACTACGATCTGTCATTATGTTGAAATCATCGTCACTTTATCGTGAAGCCAACATGCTAGACACTAGGATCTATCATTATGTTGAAATCATCGTCACGTTATCGTGAAGCCAACATGCTAGACACTACGATATTTTATTATTTTGAAATCATCGTCACGTTATCGTGAAGCCAACATGCTAGACACTACGATCTTTTATTATGTTGAAATCATCGTCACGTTATCGTGAAGCCAACATGCTAGACACTAGGATCTATCATAATGTTGAAATCATCGTCACGTTATCGTGAAGCCAACATGCTAGACACTACGATCTTTTATTATGTTGAAATCATCGTCACTTTATCGTGAAGCCAACATGCTAGACACTACGATCTGTTATTATGTTGAAATCATCGTCACGTTATCGTGAAGCCAACATGCTAGACACTAGGATCTATTATTATGTTGAAATCATCGTCACTTTATCGTGAAGCCAACATGCTAGTCACTACGATCTGTCATTATGTTGAAATCATCATCACTTTATCGTGAAGCCAACATGCTAGACACTACGATCTTTTATTATGTTGAAATCATCGTCACGTTATCGTGAAACCAACATGGTAGTCACTACGATCTGTCATTATGTTGAAATCATCGTCACTTTATCGTGAAGCCAACATGCTAGACACTACGATCTTTTATTATGTTGAAATCATCGTCACGTTATCGTGAAGCCAACATGCTAGTCACTACGATCTGTCATTATGTTGACATCATTGTCACTTTATCGTGAAGCCAACATGCTAGACACTACGATCTTTTATTATGTTGAAATCATCGTCACGTTATCGTGAAGCCAACATGCTAGTCACTACGATCTGTCATTATGTTGAAATCATAGTCACTTTATCGTGAAGCCAACATGCTAGACACTACGATCTTTTATTATGTTGAAATCATCGTCACGTTATCGTGAAGCCAACACGCTAGACACTACGATCTGTTATTATATTGAAATCATCGTCACTTTATCGTGAAGCCAACATGCTAGACACTACGATCTTTTATTAATATGAAATCATCGTCACGTTATCGTGAAGCCAACGTGCTAGACACTATGATCTTTTATTATGTTGAAATCATCGTCACATTATCGTGAAGCCAACATGCTAGACACTACGATCTGTTATTATGTTGAAATCATCGTCACTTTATCGTGAAACCAACATGCTTGACACTAGGATCTGATATTATGTTGAAATTATCGTCACTTTATCGTGAAGCCAACATGCTTGACACTAGGATCTGTCATTATGTTGAAATTATCGTCTCTTTATCGTGAAGCCAACATGTTAGACACTAGGATCTGATATTATGTTGAAATCATCGTCACTTTATCGTGAAGCCAACATGCTAGACACTACGATCTTTTATTATGTTGAAATCATCGTCACGTTATCGTGAAGCCAACATGCTAGACACTAGGATCTGATATTATGTTGACATCATCGTCACTTTATCGTGAAGCCAACATGCTAGACACTAGAATCTGTTATTATGTTGAAATCTTCGTCACTTTATCGTGAAGCCAACATGCTAGACACTAGGATCTTATTTTATGTTGAAATCATCGTCACTTTATCGTGAAGCCAACACGCTAGACACTACGATCTGTTATTATGTTGAAATCATCGTCATGTTATCGTGAAACCAACATACTAGTCACTACGATCTGTTATTATGTTAAAATCATCGTCACGTTATCGTGAAGCCAACATGCTAGACACTAGGATCTGTTATTATGTTGAAATCATCGTCACTTTATCGTGAAGCCAACGTGCTAGACACTACGATCTTTTATTATGTTGAAATCATCGTCACGTTATCGTGAAGCCAACATGCTAGAAACTAGGATCTGTTATTATGTTGAATCATCGTCACTTTATCGTGAAGCCAACATGCTAGTCACTACGATCTGTCATTATGTTGAAATCATCGTCACTTTATCGTGAAGCCAACATGCTAGACACTACGATCTTTTATTATGTTGAAATCATCGTCACGTTATCGTGAAGCCAACATGGTAGTCACTAAGATCTGTCATTATGTTGAAATCATCGTCACTTTATCGTGAAGCCAACATGCTAGACACTACGATCTTTTATTATGTTGAAATCATCGTCACGTTATCGTGAAGCCAACATGCTAAACACTACGATCTGTCATTATGTTGAAATCATCGTCACGTTATCGTGAAGCCAACAAGCTTGACACTACGATCTGTCATTATGTTGAAATCATCGTCACGTTATCGTGAAACCAACATGCTAGACGCTACGATCTTTTATTATGTTGAAATCATCGTCACTTTATCGTAAAGCCAACATGCTAGACACTACGATCTGTTATTATGTTGAAATCATAGTCACGTTATCGTGAAGCCAACATGCTAGAAACTAGGATCTATTATTATGTTGAATCATCGTCACGTTATCGTTAAGCCAACATGCTAGTCACTACGATCTGTCATTATGTTGAAATCATCGTCACTTTATCGTGAAGCCAACATGCTAGACACTAGGATCTATCATTATGTTGAAATCATCGTCACGTTATCGTGAAGCCAACATGCTAGACACTACGATATTTTATTATTTTGAAATCATCGTCACGTTATCGTGAAGCCAACATGCTAGACACTACGATCTTTTATTATGTTGAAATCATCGTCACGTTATCGTGAAGCCAACATGCTAGACACTACGATCTTTTATTATGTTGAAATCATCGTCACGTTATCGTGAAGCCAACATGCTAGACACTAGGATCTATCATAATGTTGAAATCATCGTCACGTTATCGTGAAGCCAACATGCTAGACACTACGATCTTTTATTATGTTGAAATCATCGTCACTTTATCGTGAAGCCAACATGCTAGACACTACGATCTGTTATTATGTTGAAATCATCGTCACGTTATCGTGAAGCCAACATGCTAGACACTAGGATCTATTATTATGTTGAAATCATCGTCACTTTATCGTGAAGCCAACATGCTAGTCACTACGATCTGTTATTATGTTGAAATCATCGTCACGTTTTCGTGAAGCCAACATGCTAGAAACTAGGATCTGTTATTATGTTGAATCATCGTCACTTTATCGTGAAGCCAACATGCTAGTCACTACGATCTGTCATTATGTTGAAATCATCATCACTTTATCGTGAAGCCAACATGCTAGACACTACGATCTTTTATTATGTTGAAATCATCGTCACGTTATCGTGAAACCAACATGCTAGTCACTACGATCTGTCATTATGTTGAAATCATCGTCACTTTATCGTGAAGCCAACATGCTAGACACTACGATCTTTTATTATGTTGAAATCATCGTCACGTTATCGTGAAGCCAACATGCTAGTCACTACGATCTTTCATTATGTTGACATCATCGTCACTTTATAGTGAAGCCAACATGCTAGACACTACGATCTTTTATTATGTTGAAATCATCGTCACGTTATCGTGAAGCCAACATGCTAGTCACTACGATCTGTCATTATGTTGAAATCATCATCACTTTATCGTGAAGCCAACATGCTAAACACTACGATCTGTCAATATGTTGAAATCATCGTCACGTTATCGTGAAGCCAACAAGCTTGACACTACGATCTGTCATTATGTTGAAATCATCGTCACGTTATCGTGAAACCAACATGCTAGACGCTACGATCTTTTATTATGTTGAAATCATCGTCACTTTATCGTAAAGCCAACATGCTAGACACTACGATCTGTTATTATGTTGAAATCATAGTCACGTTATCGTGAAGCCAACATGCTAGAAACTAGGATCTATTATTATGTTGAATCATCGTCACGTTATCGTTAAGCCAACATGCTAGTCACTACGATCTGTCATTATGTTGAAATCATCGTCACTTTATCGTGAAGCCAACATGCTAGACACTACGATCTATCATTATGTTGAAATCATCGTCACGTTATCGTGAAGCCAACATGCTAGACACTACGATATTTTATTATTTTGAAATCATCGTCACGTTATCGTGAAGCCAACATGCTAGACACTACGATCTTTTATTATGTTGAAATCATCGTCACGTTATCGTGAAGCCAACATGCTAGACACTACGATCTTTTATTATGTTGAAATCATCGTCACGTTATCGTGAAGCCAACATGCTAGACACTAGGATCTATCATAATGTTGAAATCATCGTCACGTTATCGTGAAGCCAACATGCTAGACACTACGATCTTTTATTATGTTGAAATCATCGTCACTTTATCGTGAAGCCAACATGCTAGACACTACGATCTGTTATTATGTTGAAATCATCGTCACGTTATCGTGAAGCCAACATGCTAGACACTAGGATCTATTATTATGTTGAAATCATCGTCACTTTATCGTGAAGCCAACATGCTAGTCACTACGATCTGTTATTATGTTGAAATCATCGTCACGTTTTCGTGAAGCCAACATGCTAGAAACTAGGATCTGTTATTATGTTGAATCATCGTCACTTTATCGTGAAGCCAACATGCTAGTCACTACGATCTGTCATTATGTTGAAATCATCATCACTTTATCGTGAAGCCAACATGCTAGACACTACGATCTTTTATTATGTTGAAATCATCGTCACGTTATCGTGAAACCAACATGCTAGACACTACGATCTGTCATTATGTTGAAATCATCGTCACGTTATCGTGAAGCCAACATGCTAGTCACTACGATCTGTCATTATGTTGACATCATCGTCACTTTATCGTGAAGCCAACATGCTAGACACTACGATCTTTTATTATGTTGAAATCATCGTCACTTTATCGTGAAACCAACATGCTTGACACTAGGATCTGATATTATGTTGAAATTATCGTCACTTTATCGTGAAGCCAACATGCTTGACACTAGGATCTGTCATTATGTTGAAATTATCGTCTCTTTATCGTGAAGCCAACATGTTAGACACTAGGATCTGATATTATGTTGAAATCATCGTCACTTTATCGTGAAGCCAACATGCTAGACACTAGGATCTGATATTATGTTGACATCATCGTCACTTTATCGTGAAGCCAACATGCTAGACACTAGAATCTGTTATTATGTTGAAATCATCGTCACTTTATCGTGAAGCCAACATGCTAGACACTAGGATCTTATTTTATGTTGAAATCATCGTCACTTTATCGTGAAGCCAACACGCTAGACACTACGATCTGTTATTATGTTGAAATCATCGTCATGTTATCGTGAAACCAACATACTAGTCAATACGATCTGTTATTATGTTGAAATCATCGTCACGTTATCGTGAAGCCAACATGCTAGACACTAGGATCTGTTATTATGTTGAAATCATCGTCACTTTATCGTGAAGCCAACGTGCTAGACACTACGATCTTTTATTATGTTGAAATCATCGTCACGTTATCGTGAAGCCAACATGCTAGAAACTAGGATCTGTTATTATGTTGAATCATCGTCACTTTATCGTGAAGCCAACATGCTAGTCACTACGATCTGTCATTATGTTGAAATCATCGTCACTTTATCGTGAAGCCAACATGCTAGACACTACGATCTTTTATTATGTTGAAATCATCGTCACGTTATCGTGAAGCCAACATGGTAGTCACTAAGATCTGTCATTATGTTGAAATCATCGTCACTTTATCGTGAAGCCAACATGCTAGACACTACGATCTTTTATTATGTTGAAATCATCGTCACGTTATCGTGAAGCCAACATGCTAAACACTACGATCTGTCATTATGTTGAAATCATCGTCACGTTATCGTGAAGTCAACAAGCTTGACACTACGATCTGTCATTATGTTGAAATCATCGTCACGTTATCGTGAAACCAACATGCTAGACGCTACGATCTTTTATTATGTTGAAATCAACGTCACTTTATCGTAAAGCCAACATGCTAGACACTACGATCTGTTATTATGTTGAAATCATCGTCACGTTATCGTGAAGCCAACATGCTAGAAACTAGGATCTATTATTATGTTGAATCATCGTCACGTTATCGTTAAGCCAACATGCTAGTCACTACGATCTGTCATTATGTTGAAATCATCGTCACTTTATCGTGAAGCCAACATGCTAGACACTAGGATCTATCATTATGTTGAAATCATCGTCACGTTATCGTGAAGCCAACATGCTAGACACTACGATATTTTATTATTTTGAAATCATCGTCACGTTATCGTGAAGCCAACATGCTAGACACTACGATCTGTTATTATGTTGAAATCATCGTCACGTTATCGTGAAGCCAACATGCTAGACACTACGATCTTTTATTATGTTGAAATCATCGTCACGTTATCGTGAAGCCAACATGCTAGACACTAGGATCTATCATATGTTGAAATCATCGTCACGTTATCGTGAAGCCAACATGCTAGACACTACGATCTTTTATTATGTTGAAATCATCGTCACTTTATCGTGAAGCCAACATGCTAGACACTACGATCTGTTATTATGTTGAAATCATCGTCACGTTATCGTGAAGCCAACATGCTAGACACTAGGATCTATTATTATGTTGAAATCATCGTCACTTTATCGTGAAGCCAACATGCTAGTCACTACGATCTGTTATTATGTTGAAATCATCGTCACGTTTTCGTGAAGCCAACATGCTAGAAACTAGGATCTGTTATTATGTTGAATCATCGTCACTTTATCGTGAAGCCAACATGCTAGTCACTACGATCTGTCATTATGTTGAAATCATCATCACTTTATCGTGAAGCCAACATGCTAGACACTACGATCTTTTATTATGTTGAAATCATCGTCACGTTATCGTGAAACCAACATGCTAGTCACTACGATCTGTCATTATGTTGAAATCATCGTCACTTTATCGTGAAGCCAACATGCTAGACACTACGATCTTTTATTATGTTGAAATCATCGTCACGTTATCGTGAAGCCAACATGCTAGTCACTACGATCTGTCATTATGTTGACATCATCGTCACTTTATCGTGAAGCCAACATGCTAGACACTACGATCTTTTATTATGTTGAAATCATCGTCACGTTATCGTGAAGCCAACATGCTAGTCACTACGATCTGTCATTATGTTGAAATCATCATCACTTTATCGTGAAGCCAACATGCTAAACACTACGATCTGTCATTATGTTGAAATCATCGTCACGTTATCGTGAAGCCAACATGCTAGACACTACGATCTTTTATTATGTTGAAATCATCGTCACGTTATCGTGAAGCCAACATGCTAGACACTACGATCTTTTATTATGTTGAAATCATCGTCACGTTATCGTGAAGCCAACATGCTAGACACTAGGATCTATCATTATGTTGAAATCATCGTCACGTTATCGTGAAGCCAACATGCTAGACACTACGATCTTTTATTATGTTGAAATCATCGTCACTTTATCGTGAAGCCAACATGCTAGACACTACGATCTGTTATTATGTTGAAATCATCGTCACGTTATCGTGAAGCCAACATGCTAGACACTAGGATCTATTATTATGTTGAAATCATCGTCACTTTATCGTGAAGCCAACATGCTAGTCACTACGATCTGTTATTATGTTGAAATCATCGTCACGTTTTCGTGAAGCCAACATGCTAGAAACTAGGATCTGTTATTATGTTGAATCATCGTCACTTTATCGTGAAGCCAACATGCTAGTCACTACGATCTGTCATTATGTTGAAATCATCGTCACTTTATCGTGAAGCCAACATGCTAGACACTACGATCTTTTATTATGTTGAAATCATCGTCACGTTATCGTGAAGCCAACATGCTAGTCACTACGATCTGTCATTATGTTGAAATCATCGTCACTTTATCGTGAAGCCAACATGCTAGACACTACGATCTTTTATTATGTTGAAATCATCGTCACGTTATCGTGAAGCCAACATGCTAGTCACTACGATCTGTCATTATGTTGAAATCATCGTCACTTTATCGTGAAGCCAACATGCTAGACACTACGATCTTTTATTATGTTGAAATCATCGTCACTTTATCGTGAAACCAACATGCTAGACACTAGGATCTGATATTATGTTGAAATCATCGTCACTTTATCGTGAAGCCAACATGCTAGACACTAGGATCTGTCATTATGTTGAAATCATCGTCACTTTATCGTGAAGCCAACATGCTAGACACTAGGATCTGATATTATGTTGAAATCATCGTCACTTTATCGTGAAGCCAACATGCTAGACACTAGGATCTGATATTATGTTGACATCATCGTCACTTTATCGTGAAGCCAACATGCTAGACACTAGAATCTGTTATTATGTTGAAATCATCGTCACTTTATCGTGAAGCCAACATGCTAGACACTAGGATCTTATTTTATGTTGAAATCATCGTCACTTTATCGTGAAGCCAACATGCTAGACACTACGATCTGTTATTATGTTGAAATCATCGTCATGTTATCGTGAAACCAACATACTAGTCAATACGATCTGTTATTATGTTGAAATCATCGTCACGTTATCGTGAAGCCAACATGCTAGACACTAGGATCTGTTATTATGTTGAAATCATCGTCACTTTATCGTGAAGCCAACATGCTAGACACTACGATCTTTTATTATGTTGAAATCATCGTCACGTTATCGTGAAGCCAACATGCTAGAAACTAGGATCTGTTATTATGTTGAATCATCGTCACTTTATCGTGAAGCCAACATGCTAGTCACTACGATCTGTCATTATGTTGAAATCATCGTCACTTTATCGTGAAGCCAACATGCTAGACACTACGATCTTTTATTATGTTGAAATCATCGTCACGTTATCGTGAAGCCAACATGCTAGTCACTACGATCTGTCATTATGTTGAAATCATCGTCACTTTATCGTGAAGCCAACATGCTAGACACTACGATCTTTTATTATGTTGAAATCATCGTCACGTTATCGTGAAGCCAACATGCTAGACACTACGATCTGTCATTATGTTGAAATCATCGTCACGTTATCGTGAAGCCAACATGCTAGACACTACGATCTGTCATTATGTTGAAATCATCGTCACGTTATCGTGAAGCCAACATGCTAGACACTACGATCTTTTATTATGTTGAAATCATCGTCACTTTATCGTGAAGCCAACATGCTAGACACTACGATCTGTTATTATGTTGAAATCATCGTCACGTTATCGTGAAGCCAACATGCTAGAAACTAGGATCTATTATTATGTTGAAATCATCGTCACGTTATCGTGAAGCCAACATGCTAGTCACTACGATCTGTCATTATGTTGAAATCATCGTCACTTTATCGTGAAGCCAACATGCTAGACACTAGGATCTATCATTATGTTGAAATCATCGTCACGTTATCGTGAAGCCAACATGCTAGACACTACGATCTTTTATTATTTGAAATCATCGTCACGTTATCGTGAAGCCAACATGCTAGACACTACGATCTGTTATTATGTTGAAATCATCGTCACGTTATCGTGAAGCCAACATGCTAGACACTACGATCTTTTATTATGTTGAAATCATCGTCACGTTATCGTGAAGCCAACATGCTAGACACTAGGATCTATCATTATGTTGAAATCATCGTCACGTTATCGTGAAGCCAACATGCTAGACACTACGATCTTTTATTATGTTGAAATCATCGTCACTTTATCGTGAAGCCAACATGCTAGACACTACGATCTGTTATTATGTTGAAATCATCGTCACGTTATCGTGAAGCCAACATGCTAGACACTAGGATCTATTATTATGTTGAAATCATCGTCACTTTATCGTGAAGCCAACATGCTAGTCACTACGATCTGTTATTATGTTGAAATCATCGTCACGTTTTCGTGAAGCCAACATGCTAGAAACTAGGATCTGTTATTATGTTGAATCATCGTCACTTTATCGTGAAGCCAACATGCTAGTCACTACGATCTGTCATTATGTTGAAATCATCGTCACTTTATCGTGAAGCCAACATGCTAGACACTACGATCTTTTATTATGTTGAAATCATCGTCACGTTATCGTGAAGCCAACATGCTAGACACTACGATCTTTTATTATGTTGAAATCATCGTCACTTTATCGTGAAGCCAACATGCTAGACACTACGATCTATCATTATGTTGAAATCATCGTCACGTTATCGTGAAGCCAACATGCTAGACACTACGATCTGTATTATGTTGAAATCATCGTCACTTTATCGTGAAGCCAACATGCTAGACACTACGATCTTATTATGTTGAAATCATCGTCACGTTATCGTGAAGCCAACATGCTAGACACTAGGATCTGTTATTATGTTGAAATCATCGTCACTTTATCGTGAAGCCAACATGCTAGTCACTACGATCTGTTATTATGTTGAAATCATCGTCACGTTATCGTGAAGCCAACATGCTAGACACTACGATCTGTTATTATGTTGAAATCATCGTCACTTTATCGTGAAGCCAACATGCTAGACACTACGATCTGTCATTATGTTGAAATCATCGTCACTTTATCGTGAAGCCAACATGCTAGACACTACGATCTTTTATTATGTTGAAATCATCGTCACGTTATCGTGAAGCCAACATGCTAGACACTACGATCTGTCATTATGTTGAAATCATCGTCACTTTATCGTGAAGCCAACATGCTAGACACTACGATCTTTTATTATGTTGAAATCATCGTCACGTTATCGTGAAGCCAACATGCTAGACACTACGATCTGTCATTATGTTGAAATCATCGTCACTTTATCGTGAAGCCAACATGCTAGACACTACGATCTTTTATTATGTTGAAATCATCGTCACTTTATCGTGAAGCCAACATGCTAGACACTACGATCTGATTATTATGTTGAAATCATCGTCACGTTATCGTGAAGCCAACATGCTAGACACTAGGATCTGTTATTATGTTGAAATCATCGTCACTTTATCGTGAAGCCAACATGCTAGACACTAGGATCTGATATTATGTTGAAATCATCGTCACTTTATCGTGAAGCCAACATGCTAGACACTACGATCTGTTATTATGTTGAAATCATCGTCACTTTATCGTGAAGCCAACATGCTAGACACTACGATCTGTTATTATGTTGAAATCATCGTCACTTTATCGTGAAGCCAACATGCTAGACACTAGGATCTTATTATTATGTTGAAATCATCGTCACTTTATCGTGAAGCCAACATGCTAGACACTACGATCTGTTATTATGTTGAAATCATCGTCACGTTATCGTGAAGCCAACATGCTAGACACTACGATCTGTTATTATGTTGAAATCATCGTCACGTTATCGTGAAGCCAACATGCTAGTCACTACGATCTGTCATTATGTTGAAATCATCGTCACTTTATCGTGAAGCCAACATGCTAGACACTACGATCTTTTATTATGTTGAAATCATCGTCACGTTATCGTGAAGCCAACATGCTAGACACTACGATCTGTTATTATGTTGAATCATCGTCACTTTATCGTGAAGCCAACATGCTAGTCACTACGATCTGTCATTATGTTGAAATCATCGTCACTTTATCGTGAAGCCAACATGCTAGACACTACGATCTTTTATTATGTTGAAATCATCGTCACGTTATCGTGAAGCCAACATGCTAGTCACTACGATCTGTCATTATGTTGAAATCATCGTCACTTTATCGTGAAGCCAACATGCTAGACACTACGATCTTTTATTATGTTGAAATCATCGTCACTTTATCGTGAAGCCAACATGCTAGACACTACGATCTGTCATTATGTTGAAATCATCGTCACGTTATCGTGAAGCCAACATGCTAGACACTACGATCTGTCATTATGTTGAAATCATCGTCACTTTATCGTGAAGCCAACATGCTAGACACTACGATCTTATTATGTTGAAATCATCGTCACTTTATCGTGAAGCCAACATGCTAGACACTACGATCTGTTATTATGTTGAAATCATCGTCACGTTATCGTGAAGCCAACATGCTAGACACTAGGATCTGTTATTATGTTGAAATCATCGTCACTTTATCGTGAAGCCAACATGCTAGACACTACGATCTGTTATTATGTTGAAATCATCGTCACTTTATCGTGAAGCCAACATGCTAGACACTACGATCTGTCATTATGTTGAAATCATCGTCACGTTATCGTGAAGCCAACATGCTAGACACTACGATCTTTTATTATGTTGAAATCATCGTCACGTTATCGTGAAGCCAACATGCTAGACACTACGATCTGTTATTATGTTGAAATCATCGTCACTTTATCGTGAAGCCAACATGCTAGACACTACGATCTTTTATTATGTTGAAATCATCGTCACGTTATCGTGAAGCCAACATGCTAGACACTAGGATCTGTCATTATGTTGAAATCATCGTCACTTTATCGTGAAGCCAACATGCTAGACACTACGATCTGTTATTATGTTGAAATCATCGTCACTTTATCGTGAAGCCAACATGCTAGACACTACGATCTGTTATTATGTTGAAATCATCGTCACGTTATCGTGAAGCCAACATGCTAGACACTAGGATCTATTATTATGTTGAAATCATCGTCACTTTATCGTGAAGCCAACATGCTAGACACTACGATCTGTTATTATGTTGAAATCATCGTCACGTTATCGTGAAGCCAACATGCTAGAAACTAGGATCTGTTATTATGTTGAAATCATCGTCACGTTATCGTGAAGCCAACATGCTAGTCACTACGATCTGTCATTATGTTGAAATCATCGTCACTTTATCGTGAAGCCAACATGCTAGACACTACGATCTTTTATTATGTTGAAATCATCGTCACGTTATCGTGAAAGCCAACATGCTAGACACTACGATCTGTTATTATGTTGAAATCATCGTCACTTTATCGTGAAGCCAACATGCTAGACACTACGATCTTTATTATGTTGAAATCATCGTCACGTTATCGTGAAGCCAACATGCTAGTCACTACGATCTGTCATTATGTTGAAATCATCGTCACTTTATCGTGAAGCCAACATGCTAGACACTACGATCTATCATTATGTTGAAATCATCGTCACGTTATCGTGAAGCCAACATGCTAGACACTACGATCTGTTATTATGTTGAAATCATCGTCACTTTATCGTGAAGCCAACATGCTAGACACTACGATCTGTTATTATGTTGAAATCATCGTCACGTTATCGTGAAGCCAACATGCTAGACACTACGATCTTTTATTATGTTGAAATCATCGTCACGTTATCGTGAAGCCAACATGCTAGTCACTACGATCTGTCATTATGTTGAAATCATCGTCACTTTATCGTGAAGCCAACATGCTAGACACTACGATCTTTATTATGTTGAAATCATCGTCACGTTATCGTGAAGCCAACATGCTAGTCACTACGATCTGTCATTATGTTGAAATCATCGTCACTTTATCGTGAAGCCAACATGCTAGACACTACGATCTTTTATTATGTTGAAATCATCGTCACGTTATCGTGAAGCCAACATGCTAGTCACTACGATCTGTCATTATGTTGAAATCATCGTCACTTTATCGTGAAGCCAACATGCTAGACACTACGATCTGTTATTATGTTGAAATCATCGTCACGTTATCGTGAAGCCAACATGCTAGACACTACGATCTGTTATTATGTTGAAATCATCGTCACGTTTATCGTGAAGCCAACATGCTAGACACTACGATCTTTTATTATGTTGAAATCATCGTCACGTTATCGTGAAGCCAACATGCTAGACACTACGATCTGTCATTATGTTGAAATCATCGTCACTTTATCGTGAAGCCAACATGCTAGACACTACGATCTTTTATTATGTTGAAATCATCGTCACTTTATCGTGAAGCCAACATGCTAGACACTACGATCTGTTATTATGTTGAAATCATCGTCACGTTATCGTGAAGCCAACATGCTAGACACTAGGATCTATTATTATGTTGAAATCATCGTCACTTTATCGTGAAGCCAACATGCTAGACACTACGATCTGTTATTATGTTGAAATCATCGTCACGTTATCGTGAAGCCAACATGCTAGACACTAGGATCTGTTATTATGTTGAATCATCGTCACTTTATCGTGAAGCCAACATGCTAGACACTACGATCTGTCATTATGTTGAAATCATCGTCACTTTATCGTGAAGCCAACATGCTAGACACTACGATCTTTTATTATGTTGAAATCATCGTCACGTTATCGTGAAGCCAACATGCTAGACACTACGATCTGTCATTATGTTGAAATCATCGTCACTTTATCGTGAAGCCAACATGCTAGACACTACGATCTTTTATTATGTTGAAATCATCGTCACGTTATCGTGAAGCCAACATGCTAGACACTACGATCTGTTATTATGTTGAAATCATCGTCACTTTATCGTGAAGCCAACATGCTAGACACTACGATCTTTTATTATGTTGAAATCATCGTCACTTTATCGTGAAGCCAACATGCTAGACACTACGATCTGATTATGTTGAAATTATCGTCACTTTATCGTGAAGCCAACATGCTAGACACTAGGATCTGTCATTATGTTGAAATCATCGTCACTTTATCGTGAAGCCAACATGCTAGACACTACGATCTGATATTATGTTGAAATCATCGTCACTTTATCGTGAAGCCAACATGCTAGACACTAGGATCTGATATTATGTTGAAATCATCGTCACTTTATCGTGAAGCCAACATGCTAGACACTAGATCTGTTATTATGTTGAAATCATCGTCACTTTATCGTGAAGCCAACATGCTAGACACTACGATCTTATTTTATGTTGAAATCATCGTCACTTTATCGTGAAGCCAACATGCTAGACACTACGATCTGTTATTATGTTGAAATCATCGTCATGTTATCGTGAAACCAACATGCTAGTCACTACGATCTGTTATTATGTTGAAATCATCGTCACGTTATCGTGAAGCCAACATGCTAGACACTAGGATCTGTTATTATGTTGAAATCATCGTCACTTTATCGTGAAGCCAACATGCTAGACACTACGATCTTTTATTATGTTGAAATCATCGTCACGTTATCGTGAAGCCAACATGCTAGAAACTAGGATCTGTTATTATGTTGAATCATCGTCACTTTATCGTGAAGCCAACATGCTAGTCACTACGATCTGTCATTATGTTGAAATCATCGTCACTTTATCGTGAAGCCAACATGCTAGACACTACGATCTTTTATTATGTTGAAATCATCGTCACGTTATCGTGAAGCCAACATGCTAGTCACTAAGATCTGTCATTATGTTGAAATCATCGTCACTTTATCGTGAAGCCAACATGCTAGACACTACGATCTTTTATTATGTTGAAATCATCGTCACGTTATCGTGAAGCCAACATGCTAAACACTACGATCTGTCATTATGTTGAAATCATCGTCACGTTATCGTGAAGCCAACAAGCTTGACACTACGATCTGTCATTATGTTGAAATCATCGTCACGTTATCGTGAAACCAACATGCTAGACGCTACGATCTTTTATTATGTTGAAATCATCGTCACTTTATCGTGAAGCCAACATGCTAGACACTACGATCTGTTATTATGTTGAAATCATCGTCACGTTATCGTGAAGCCAACATGCTAGAAACTAGGATCTATTATTATGTTGAATCATCGTCACGTTATCGTTAAGCCAACATGCTAGTCACTACGATCTGTCATTATGTTGAAATCATCGTCACTTTATCGTGAAGCCAACATGCTAGACACTAGGATCTATCATTATGTTGAAATCATCGTCACGTTATCGTGAAGCCAACATGCTAGACACTACGATATTTTATTATTTTGAAATCATCGTCACGTTATCGTGAAGCCAACATGCTAGACACTACGATCTGTTATTATGTTGAAATCATCGTCACGTTATCGTGAAGCCAACATGCTAGACACTACGATCTTTTATTATGTTGAAATCATCGTCACGTTATCGTGAAGCCAACATGCTAGACACTAGGATCTATCATAATGTTGAAATCATCGTCACGTTATCGTGAAGCCAACATGCTAGACACTACGATCTTTTATTATGTTGAAATCATCGTCACTTTATCGTGAAGCCAACATGCTAGACACTACGATCTGTTATTATGTTGAAATCATCGTCACGTTATCGTGAAGCCAACATGCTAGACACTAGGATCTATTATTATGTTGAAATCATCGTCACTTTATCGTGAAGCCAACATGCTAGTCACTACGATCTGTTATTATGTTGAAATCATCGTCACGTTTCGTGAAGCCAACATGCTAGAAACTAGGATCTGTTATTATGTTGAATCATCGTCACTTTATCGTGAAGCCAACATGCTAGTCACTACGATCTGTCATTATGTTGAAATCATCGTCACTTTATCGTGAAGCCAACATGCTAGACACTACGATCTTTTATTATGTTGAAATCATCGTCACGTTATCGTGAAGCCAACATGCTAGTCACTACGATCTGTCATTATGTTGAAATCATCGTCACTTTATCGTGAAGCCAACATGCTAGACACTACGATCTTTTATTATGTTGAAATCATCGTCACGTTATCGTGAAGCCAACATGCTAGTCACTACGATCTGTCATTATGTTGAATCATCGTCACTTTATCGTGAAGCCAACATGCTAGACACTACGATCTTTTATTATGTTGAAATCATCGTCACGTTTTCGTGAAGCCAACATGCTAGTCACTACGATCTGTTATTATGTTGAAATCATCGTCACTTTATCGTGAAGCCAACATGCTAGTCACTACGATCTGTCATTATGTTGAAATCATCGTCACTTTATCGTGAAGCCAACATGCTAGACACTACGATCTGTCATTATGTTGAAATCATCGTCACGTTATCGTGAAGCCAACATGCTAGACACTACGATCTGTCATTATGTTGAAATCATCGTCACTTTATCGTGAAGCCAACATGCTAGACACTACGATCTTTTATTATGTTGAAATCATCGTCACGTTATCGTGAAGCCAACATGCTAGACACTACGATCTGTCATTATGTTGAAATCATCGTCACTTTATCGTGAAGCCAACATGCTAGACACTACGATCTTTTATTATGTTGAAATCATCGTCACTTTATCGTGAAGCCAACATGCTAGACACTACGATCTGTCATTATGTTGAAATCATCGTCACTTTATCGTGAAGCCAACATGCTAGACACTACGATCTGTCATTATGTTGAAATCATCGTCACGTTATCGTGAAGCCAACATGCTAGACACTACGATCTTTTATTATGTTGAAATCATCGTCACGTTATCGTGAAGCCAACATGCTAGACACTACGATCTTTTATTATGTTGAAATCATCGTCACGTTATCGTGAAGCCAACATGCTAGACACTACGATCTGTCATTATGTTGAAATCATCGTCACGTTATCGTGAAGCCAACATGCTAGACACTACGATCTTTTATTATGTTGAAATCATCGTCACTTTATCGTGAAGCCAACATGCTAGACACTACGATCTGTTATTATGTTGAAATCATCGTCACTTTATCGTGAAGCCAACATGCTAGACACTACGATCTATTATTATGTTGAAATCATCGTCACTTTATCGTGAAGCCAACATGCTAGTCACTACGATCTGTTATTATGTTGAAATCATCGTCACGTTTATCGTGAAGCCAACATGCTAGACACTAGGATCTGTTATTATGTTGAAATCATCGTCACTTTATCGTGAAGCCAACATGCTAGTCACTACGATCTGTCATTATGTTGAAATCATCGTCACTTTATCGTGAAGCCAACATGCTAGACACTACGATCTTTTATTATGTTGAAATCATCGTCACGTTATCGTGAAGCCAACATGCTAGACACTACGATCTGTCATTATGTTGAAATCATCGTCACTTTATCGTGAAGCCAACATGCTAGACACTACGATCTTTTATTATGTTGAAATCATCGTCACGTTATCGTGAAGCCAACATGCTACATACGAGCTAGTAGGATCTGTTATTATGTTGAAATCATCGTCACTTTATCGTGAAGCCAACATGCTAGACACTACGATCTTTATTATGTTGAAATCATCGTCACTTTATCGTGAAGCCAACATGCTAGACACTAGGATCTGTCATTATGTTGAAATCATCGTCACTTTATCGTGAAGCCAACATGCTAGACACTACGATCTGTCATTATGTTGAAATCATCGTCACTTTATCGTGAAGCCAACATGCTAGACACTACGATCTGTTATTATGTTGAAATCATCGTCACGTTATCGTGAAGCCAACATGCTAGACACTAGGATCTGATATTATGTTGACATCATCGTCACTTTATCGTGAAGCCAACATGCTAGACACTAGAATCTGTCATTATGTTGAAATCATCGTCACTTTATCGTGAAGCCAACATGCTAGACACTAGGATCTTATTTTATGTTGAAATCATCGTCACTTTATCGTGAAGCCAACATGCTAGACACTACGATCTGTTATTATGTTGAAATCATCGTCACGTTATCGTGAAGCCAACATGCTAGACACTACGATCTGTTATTATGTTGAAATCATCGTCACGTTATCGTGAAGCCAACATGCTAGACACTACGATCTGTTATTATGTTGAAATCATCGTCACTTTATCGTGAAGCCAACATGCTAGACACTACGATCTTTTATTATGTTGAAATCATCGTCACGTTATCGTGAAGCCAACATGCTAGAAACTAGGATCTGTTATTATGTTGAAATCATCGTCACTTTATCGTGAAGCCAACATGCTAGTCACTACGATCTGTTATTATGTTGAAATCATCGTCACTTTATCGTGAAGCCAACATGCTAGACACTACGATCTTTTATTATGTTGAAATCATCGTCACGTTATCGTGAAGCCAACATGCTAGTCACTACGATCTGTCATTATGTTGAAATCATCGTCACTTTATCGTGAAGCCAACATGCTAGACACTACGATCTTTTATTATGTTGAAATCATCGTCACGTTATCGTGAAGCCAACATGCTAGACACTACGATCTGTCATTATGTTGAAATCATCGTCACGTTATCGTGAAGCCAACATGCTAGACACTACGATCTGTCATTATGTTGAAATCATCGTCACGTTATCGTGAAACCAACATGCTAGACGCTACGATCTTTTATTATGTTGAAATCAACGTCACTTTATCGTAAAGCCAACATGCTAGACACTACGATCTGTTATTATGTTGAAATCATAGTCACGTTATCGTGAAGCCAACATGCTAGAAACAAGGATCTATTATTATGTTGAATCATCGTCACGTTATCGTTAAGCCAACATGCTAGTCACTACGATCTGTCATTATGTTGAAATCATCGTCACTTTATCGTGAAGCCAACATGCTAGACACTAGGATCTATCATTATGTTGAAATCATCGTCACGTTATCGTGAAGCCAACATGCTAGACACTACGATATTTTATTATTTTGAAATCATCGTCACGTTATCGTGAAGCCAACATGCTAGACACTACGATCTGTTATTATGTTGAAATCATCGTCACGTTATCGTGAAGCCAACATGCTAGACACTACGATCTTTTATTATGTTGAAATCATCGTCACGTTATCGTGAAGCCAACATGCTAGACACTAGGATCTATCATAATGTTGAAATCATCGTCACGTTATCGTGAAGCCAACATGCTAGACACTACGATCTTTTATTATGTTGAAATCATCGTCACTTTATCGTGAAGCCAACATGCTAGACACTACGATCTGTTATTATGTTGAAATCATCGTCACGTTATCGTGAAGCCAACATGCTAGACACTAGGATCTATTATTATGTTGAAATCATCGTCACTTTATCGTGAAGCCAACATGCTAGTCACTACGATCTGTTATTATGTTGAAATCATCGTCACGTTTTCGTGAAGCCAACATGCTAGAAACTAGGATCTGTTATTATGTTGAATCATCGTCACTTTATCGTGAAGCCAACATGCTAGTCACTACGATCTGTCATTATGTTGAAATCATCATCACTTTATCGTGAAGCCAACATGCTAGACACTACGATCTTTTATTATGTTGAAATCATCGTCACGTTATCGTGAAACCAACATGCTAGTCACTACGATCTGTCATTATGTTGAAATCATCGTCACTTTATCGTGAAGCCAACATGCTAGACACTACGATCTTTTATTATGTTGAAATCATCGTCACGTTATCGTGAAGCCAACATGCTAGTCACTACGATCTGTCATTATGTTGACATCATCGTCACTTTATCGTGAAGCCAACATGCTAGACACTACGATCTTTTATTATGTTGAAATCATCGTCACGTTATCGTGAAGCCAACATGCTAGTCACTACGATCTGTCATTATGTTGAAATCATCATCACTTTATCGTGAAGCCAACATGCTAAACACTACGATCTGTCATTATGTTGAAATCATCGTCACGTTATCGTGAAGCCAACATGCTAGACACTACGTTCTTTTATTATGTTGAAATCATCGTCACTTTATCGTGAAGCCAACATGCTAGACACTACGATCTGTTATTATGTTGAAATCATCGTCACGTTATCGTGAAGCCAACATGCTAGACACTAGGATCTATTATTATGTTGAAATCATCGTCACTTTATCGTGAAGCCAACATGCTAGTCACTACGATCTGTTATTATGTTGAAATCATCGTCACGTTTTCGTGAAGCCAACATGCTAGAAACTAGGATCTGTTATTACGTTGAATCATCGTCACTTTATCGTGAAGCCAACATGCTAGTCACTACGATCTGTCATTATGTTGAAATCATCATCACTTTATCGTGAAGCCAACATGCTAGACACTACGATCTTTTATTATGTTGAAATCATCGTCACGTTATCGTGAAACCAACATGCTAGTCACTACGATCTGTCATTATGTTGAAATCATCGTCACTTTATCGTGAAGCCAACATGCTAGACACTACGATCTTTTATTATGTTGAAATCATCGTCACGTTATCGTGAAGTCAACATGCTAGTCACTACGATCTGTCATTATGTTGACATCATCGTCACTTTATCGTGAAGCCAACATGCTAGACACTACGATCTTTTATTATGTTGAAATCATCGTCACGTTATCGTGAAGCCAACATGCTAGTCACTACGATCTGTCATTATGTTGAAATCATCGTCACTTTATCGTGAAGCCAACATGCTAGACACTACGATCTTTTATTATGTTGAAATCATCGTCACGTTATCGTGAAGCCAACATGCTAGACACTACGATCTGTTATTATGTTGAAATCATAGTCCGTTATCGTGAAGCCAACATGCTAGAAACTAGGATCTATTATTATGTTGAATCATCGTCACGTTATCGTTAAGCCAACATGCTAGTCACTACGATCTGTCATTATGTTGAAATCATCGTCACTTTATCGTGAAGCCAACATGCTAGACACTAGGATCTATCATTATGTTGAAATCATCGTCACGTTATCGTGAAGCCAACATGCTAGACACTACGATATTTTATTATTTTGAAATCATCGTCACGTTATCGTGAAGCCAACATGCTAGACACTACGATCTGTTATTATGTTGAAATCATCGTCACGTTATCGTGAAGCCAACATGCTAGACACTACGATCTTTTATTATGTTGAAATCATCGTCACGTTATCGTGAAGCCAACATGCTAGACACTAGGATCTATCATAATGTTGAAATCATCGTCACGTTATCGTGAAGCCAACATGCTAGACATTACGATCTTTTATTATGTTGAAATCATCGTCACTTTATCGTGAAGCCAACATGCTAGACACTACGATCTGTTATTATGTTGAAATCATCGTCACGTTATCGTGAAGCCAACATGCTAGACACTAGGATCTATTATTATGTTGAAATCATCGTCACTTTATCGTGAAGCCAACATGCTAGTCACTACGATCTGTTATTATGTTGAAATCATCGTCACGTTTTCGTGAAGCCAACATGCTAGAAACTAGGATCTGTTATTATGTTGAATCATCGTCACTTTATCGTGAAGCCAACATGCTAATCACTACGATCTGTCATTATGTTGAAATCATCATCACTTTATCGTGAAGCCAACATGCTAGACACTACGATCTTTTATTATGTTGAAATCATCGTCACGTTATCGTGAAACCAACATGCTAGTCACTACGATCTGTCATTATGTTGAAATCATCGTCACTTTATCGTGAAGCCAACATGCTAGACACTACGATCTTTTATTATGTTGAAATCATCGTCACGTTATCGTGAAGCCAACATGCTAGTCACTACGATCTGTCATTATGTTGACATCATCGTCACTTTATCGTGAAGCCAACATGCTAGACACTACGATCTTTTATTATGTTGAAATCATCGTCACGTTATCGTGAAGCCAACATGCTAGTCACTACGATCTGTCATTATGTTGAAATCATCATCACTTTATCGTGAAGCCAACATGCTAAACACTACGATCTGTCATTATGTTGAAATCATCGTCACGTTATCGTGAAGCCAACAAGCTTGACACTACGATCTGTCATTATGTTGAAATCATCGTCACGTTATCGTGAAACCAACATGCTAGACGCTACGATCTTTTATTATGTTGAAATCATCGTCACTTTATCGTAAAGCCAACATGCTAGACACTACGATCTGTTATTATGTTGAAATCATAGTCACGTTATCGTGAAGCCAACATGCTAGAAACTAGGATCTATTATTATGTTGAATCATCGTCACGTTATCGTTAAGCCAACATGCTAGTCACTACGATCTGTCATTATGTTGAAATTATCGTCACTTTATCGTGAAGCCAACATGCTAGACACTAGGATCTATCATTATGTTGAAATCATCGTCACGTTATCGTGAAGCCAACATGCTAGACACTACGATATTTTATTATTTTGAAATCATCGTCACGTTATCGTGAAGCCAACATGCTAGACACTACGATCTTTTATTATGTTGAAATCATCGTCACGTTATCGTGAAGCCAACATGCTAGACACTACGATCTTTTATTATGTTGAAATCATCGTCACGTTATCGTGAAGCCAACATGCTAGACACTAGGATCTATCATAATGTTGAAATCATCGTCACGTTATCGTGAAGCCAACATGCTAGACACTACGATCTTTTATTATGTTGAAATCATCGTCACTTTATCGTGAAGCCAACATGCTAGACACTACGATCTGTTATTATGTTGAAATCATCGTCACGTTATCGTGAAGCCAACATGCTAGACACTAGGATCTATTATTATGTTGAAATCATCGTCACTTTATCGTGAAGCCAACATGCTAGTCACTACGATCTGTTATTATGTTGAAATCATCGTCACGTTTTCGTGAAGCCAACATGCTAGAAACTAGGATCTGTTATTATGTTGAATCATCGTCACTTTATCGTGAAGCCAACATGCTAGTCACTACGATCTGTCATTATGTTGAAATCATCATCACTTTATCGTGAAGCCAACATGCTAGACACTACGATCTTTTATTATGTTGAAATCATCGTCACGTTATCGTGAAACCAACATGCTAGTCACTACGATCTGTCATTATGTTGAAATCATCGTCACTTTATCGTGAAGCCAACATGCTAGACACTACGATCTTTTATTATGTTGAAATCATCGTCACGTTATCGTGAAGCCAACATGCTAGTCACTACGATCTGTCATTATGTTGACATCATCGTCACTTTATCGTGAAGCCAACATGCTAGACACTACGATCTTTTATTATGTTGAAATCATCGTCACGTTATCGTGAAGCCAACATGCTAGTCACTACGATCTGTCATTATGTTGAAATCATCGTCACTTTATCGTGAAGCCAACATGCTAGACACTACGATCTTTTATTATGTTGAAATCATCGTCACGTTATCGTGAAGCCAACACGCTAGACACTACGATCTGTTATTATATTGAAATCATCGTCACTTTATCGTGAAGCCAACATGCTAGACACTACGATCTTTTATTAATTTGAAATCATCGTCACGTTATCGTGAAGCCAACGTGCTAGACACTATGATCTTTTATTATGTTGAAATCATCGTCACATTATCGTGAAGCCAACATGCTAGACACTACGATCTGTTATTATGTTGAAATCATCGTCACTTTATCGTGAAACCAACATGCTTGACACTAGGATCTGATATTATGTTGAAATTATCGTCACTTTATCGTGAAGCCAACATGCTTGACACTAGGATCTGTCATTATGTTGAAATTATCGTCTCTTTATCGTGAAGCCAACATGTTAGACACTAGGATCTGATATTATGTTGAAATCATCGTCACTTTATCGTGAAGCCAACATGCTAGACACTAGGATCTGATATTATGTTGACATCATCGTCACTTTATCGTGAAGCCAACATGCTAGACACTAGAATCTGTTATTATGTTGAAATCATCGTCACTTTATCGTGAAGCCAACATGCTAAACACTAGGATCTTATTTTATGTTGAAATCATCGTCACTTTATCGTGAAGCCAACATGCTAGACACTACGATCTGTTATTATGTTGAAATCATCGTCATGTTATCGTGAAACCAACATACTAGTCACTACGATCTGTTATTATGTTGAAATCATCGTCACGTTATCGTGAAGCCAACATGCTAGACACTAGGATCTGTTATTATGTTGAAATCATCGTCACTTTATCGTGAAGCCAACGTGCTAGACACTAAGATCTTTTATTATGTTGAAATCATCGTCACGTTATCGTGAAGCCAATATGCTAGACACTACGATCTGTCATAATGTTGAAATCATCGTCACGTTATCGTGAAGCCAACATGCTAGACAATACGATCTGTCATTATGTTGAAACCATCGTCACGTTATCGTGAAGCCAACATACTAGACACTATAATTTGTCCTTAAGTTACAGCCATCGTCACTTTATTAGAAAGTCAAAACTCTGGACACTATCAATTATCTTTATGTCACAGCCATCATTGCCTCACCGACAAACCAACGCTTTAGATGCTACGACTAGTCACTGTTTTGCAACCATCAACCCTACATCCTTACAGTGTCTGTTAGTCTTCTTATCAGTCTTCCCATCAGTCTTCCCATTAGTCTTCTAATTAGTCTTCCCATTAGTCTTCCCATCAGTCTTCCCATCAGTCTTCCAAACAGTCTTCCCATCACTCTTCCCATTAGTCTTCCCATCAGTCTTCCTATTAGTCTTCCCATCAGTCTTCCCGTCAGTCTTCCCATCAGTCTTCCCATCAGTCTTCCCTTTAGACTTTCCATTAGACTTCCCATCAGTCTTCCCGTCAGTCTTCCCATCAGTCTTCCCATCAGTCTTCCCATTAGACTTCCCATCAGTCTTCCCATCAGTCTTCCTATCAGTCTTCCCATTAGTCTTTTTATAAATCTTCCCATCATTCTTCTCATAAGTCTTCACATTAGACTTCCCATCAGTCTTCCCATCAGTCTTCCCATAAGTTTTCCCATTAGTCTTCCCATCAGTCTTCCTATTAGTCTTCCCATCAGTCTTCCCATCAGTCTTCCCATCAGTCTTCCTATTAGTCTTCCCATCAGTCTTCCCATCAGTCTTCCCATAAGTTTTCCCATTAATCTTCCCATCAGTCTTCCTATTAGTCTTCCCATCAGTCTTCGCACAGGAACATCTCTTCACTGTGCATAAACTTTGATGCACAAACGTGGGTCCCAAGAGAAAATTCAGAAAGCGAGTTAGCTAACAAAGAGAATAATGTAGTAAATTAGCTAACAACGATAATAATGTAGTCAATTAGCTAATAACGAGAATAACGTAGCCAATTAGCTAATAACGAGAATAACGTAGTCAATTAGCTAATAACGAGAATAACGTAGTCAATTAGCTAATAACGAGAATAACGTAGCCAATTAGCTAATAACGAGAATAACGAAGTCAATTAGCTAATAACGACAATAACGTAGCGAATTAGCTAATAACGAGAATAACGTAGTTAATTAGCTAATAACGAGAATAACGTAGTCAATTAGCTAATAACGAGAATAAAGTAGTCAATTAGCTAATAACGAGAATAACGTAGTCAATTAGCTAATAACGACAATAACGTAGCGAATTAGCTAATAACGAGAGTAACGTAGTCAATTAGCTAATAACGAGAATAACGTAGTCAATTAGCTAATAACGAGCATAACGTAGCGAATTAGCTAATAGCGAGAATAACGTAGCTAATTAGCTAATAACGAGAATAACGTAGTCAATTAGCTAATAACGAGAATAACGTAGCGAATTAGCTAATAGCGAGAATAACGTAGCCAATTAGCTAATAACGAGAATAAAGTAGTCAATTAGCTAATAACGATAATAACTTAGCCAATTACCTAATAACGAGAATAACGTATTCAGTTAGCTAATAACGACAATAACGTAGCGAATGAGCTAATAACGAGAATAACGTAGTCAATTTGCTAATAACGAGAATAACGTAGCGAATTAGCTAATAGCGAGAATAACGTAGTCAATTAGCTATTAACGAGAATAACGTAGCGAATTAGCTAATAGCGAGAATAACGTAGCCAATTAGCTAATAACGAGAGTAACGCAGTCAATTAGCTAATAACGAGAATAAAGTAGTCAATTAGCTAATAACGAGAATAACTTAGCCAATTAACTAATAACGAGAATAACGTAGTCAGTTAGCTAATAACGACAATAACGTAGCGAGTTAGCTAATAACGAGAATAACGTAGCGAATTAGCTAATACCAAGAATAACGTAGTCAATTAGATAATAACGAGAATAACGTAGCCAATTAGCTAATATCGAGAATAACGTAATCAATTAGCTAATATCGAGAATAACGTAGTGAATTATCAAATACCGAGAATAACGTAGTCAATTAGCTAATAACGACAATAACGTAGCGAGTTAGCTAATAACGAGAATAACAAAGCGAATTAGCTAATACCAAGAATAACGTAGTCAATTAGCTAATACCGAGAGTAACGTAGTCAATTAGCTAATACCGAGTATAACGTAGTCAATTAGCTAATAACGAGAATAACGTAGTCAATTAGAAAATAATGAGAATAACAAAGCGAATTAGCTAATACCAAGAATAACGTAGTCAATTAGCTAATACCGAGAGTAACGTAGTCAATTAGCTAATAACGAGTACAATGTAGTCAATTATCTAATAACGAGAATAACAAAACGAGTTAGCTAATAACGAGAAGAAAGAACAAAAGAGAATAACAAAGCCAGTTAGCTAAGTAATATGAATTTTACTTTTCTGTTTTTAAATTTGGTGAGGGCAGGAGAATGCGGCCTACTCTTTCTTTTTCTATCTACGAAGAATGGAGGAAAAGAGTGGGGAAGAACTGGATGGTCTCAAGACAGATGATAGGTTGTGAGTTCAAATCCCGCTGCATCAGCTTGTGATTATTCTTGGTGGTTTTACTCTGCGGCAAGCACCCCTGGTCTCAGCACCCTGATCTCAGCACCCCTGGTCTCAGCACCCTGGTCTCAGCACCCCTGGTCTCAGCACCCTGGTCTCAGCACCCCTGGTCTCAGCACCTTGGTCTCAGCACCCCTGGTCTCAGCACCCTGGTCTCAGCACCCTGGTCTCAGCACCCTGGTCTCAGCACCCCTGGTCTCAGCACCTTGGTCTCAGCACCCTTGGTCTCAGCACCCCTGGTCTCAGCACCCTGGTCTCAGCACCCTGGTCTCAGCACCCATGGTCTCAGCACCACTCGTCTCAGCACCCCTGGTCTCAGCACCCCTGGTCTCAGCACCCTGGTCTCAGCATCCCTGGTCTCAGCACCCTGGTCTCGGCACCCTGGTCTCAGCACCCCTGGTCTCAGCACCCCCGGTCTCAGCCCCCCTGGTCTCAGCACCCCTAGTCTCAGCACCCCTGGTCTCAGCAACCCTGGTCTCAGCACCTTGGTCTCAGCACCCCTGGTCTCAGCACCCTGGTCTCAGCACCTTGGTCTCAGCACCCCTGGTCTCAGCACCCCTGGTCTCAGCACCCCTGGTCTCAGCACCCTGGTCTCAGCACCCCTGGTCTCAGCACCCTGGTCTCAGCACCCTGGTCTCAGCACCCCTGGTCTCAGCAGGGAGGCCCTGCTTGAAAAGCCAATTAATTATTCATTGACGGAAACAATAAAAATATGAGTACTTCCGAAGATGGAGTTATCTGCCTGTGTGACGAGAGACCCCTGTGTACACGGCTGCCAAGTAAAAAAATGGATTAACAAATTATGTTCCTCGTCTCTAGGGACTTCGCCAGAGGTAAAAGCTGGTGAACGAAAAAAAAAAAAAATTACATAGAATTCTTTTATATTCTCGAATTGAATTGCTATCATCCGCCTCCTTTTTTTTACTACTTACTTTATCTTCCTTACTCCTCTTATTGGTGATCATTGGAGGGGAAAAATATTCGATAATTCTAAATATGGTTGCAACGAGCTACCTTCTAGTAGTGAAACGTCCGCCACCACTTTACGAACATTCTCTATAAAGTGTACGATTGTGTAGTTGGCCAGGGCTCTTTATTTCAAGTCACCCAGTAAACTCCCAGCAGACCTCAAAATAAGATAAACTATGAAAAAAATAAATGATTTCCCCATGAAATTGTGAATAACATTACAAAAACAGAACAAACGTATAATTGCTCATTTTGTATTCGTTTTTCTCGCTGAATTCCCATACCCGGGGTAGCAGAGAATGGAATGATACAATAATTTGTGACAGATCTTGCTGTTATTTGTCATGAAAATAAGAATATTTCACGCTCTGTTCTTTGTCAAGTTTTACCTTGTAGCGTCGATCGAACATGACACTTTCTCTTGTTTGTAGTTGTTATTGAATGTTGATCCCATTCTACGGTATCAACGACAGTCGTTAGCTCATCAACTCAGACTATAATTGTTTACATTGCCTGTTTACTGCTGCGATATCTCAACGACAGTCGTTAGCTCATCAACTCAGACTGTAATTGTTTACATTGCCTGTTTACTACTGCGATATCTCAACGACAGTCGTTAGCTCATAAACTCAGACTGTAATTGTTTACGTTGCCTGTTTGTGCTGCGATATCTCAACGACAGTCGTGAGCTCATCAACTCAGTCTGCAATTGTTTACGTTGCTCTGTTCGTGCTGCGATATATCAACGACAGTCGGTAGTTCATCAACTCAGACTGTGATTGTTTACCTTGCCTGTTTGTGCTGCGATATCTCAACGACAGTCGTTAGCTCATCAACTCAGACTGTGATTGTTTACGTTGCTCTGTTCGTGCTGCGATATCTCAACGACAGTTGTTAGCTCATCAACTCAGACTAATTATTTACGTTGCTCTTTTCGTGCTGCGATATATCAACGACAGTCGTTAGCTCATCAACTCAGTCTGTAATTGTTTACCTTGCCTGTTTGTGCTGCGATATCTCAACGACAGTCGTTAGCTCATCAACTCAGACTGTGATTATTTACGTTGCTCTGTTCGTGTTTAGACATTTCAACAACAGTCGTTAGCTCATAAACTTAGCCTGTGATTGTTTGCATTTCCACAGCTTGGACATATATGTTATCCTTTGGAAGGAACATCACTGCCCTGTTTTCTTCAGGAGACCAGTCTGCCAAAACCTCACTCTCATCCCCAATAACATGTCATCCTCTCAATCAAAATAAGCACAAAAATCAGTACCTGTCAAAATTATTTTAATTATTATCTCAAATTATTATTTTATAAATGTTTTTTTCCCTTAACACCGACAGTTATGGTTAATTCAGAAGAAGTACTGCCAACTTCGGGACTCGCATTTCGTGCAGAACCAGGTCTCGAGAGTCGATCTAGATATAAAAAAAGCTGGATTGTGAACTTTGGTCAGGAAATGAAAGAAGGATCCGCGGAGAGATCATTGGTCTATCATTCTTTCTTCTTGTATCTATCCTTTGCTGTCTTGAAGCGTCGCAACAGAAATGAGGAATGTATAATCTAATGTCTATAGATGTATTCTGTGTTCCTTTGGTCGCTGTCCTTTCAGTTGTAGTGCTGTTCTTGTGCGCATATGGACGTTGCTAAAACAGAATTATCTTGGTTCTTACATATGTCTTTTATTTCGTTTATTCATCTTTTTCTTCGTCTTTCTTTGGCGCTCCGTCCTGGTCGTCTGAGGCAAAAGCTGTTGATTTTGTTTGGCTTCATTGTTGCCGAGTGCCCAAACCATTTCCCCTGATGTTTGTATATATATATATATTGCATCGATATGATACCTTCAATCTGTTCTTTGTTTTTCACTTTGAATATTCCATCAATCATTGTATTGTTTGATACCTTTCTCATGGGCCCTTATTTCGTTGACATGTACATCCCCAAAAGTTGTGCCCAAGTGACATCACTACTCCTCAACCCCCCAAAAACGGCATTAACTTTACGCAACACATTTTTTTCCTTACGTTATTTCACTCCAAACATTGACATCATATTTTTCGTTATCTCATAATCATTTTCCCTTCTTTCCCCGCCATTATATTTGATCTGTTATTAAAATCAACATATTTTTACAAGAAAAGTGCATCTTAACTAGACGTGTCAGATTGTACTTGAACGCTCTTCATTCTAGCTTGAAGGCTCGAGCCGTTAAATCTGACGGATGATCATCAATCAGGTTATATTTTTGTTCTATATTTTTTCTGTTGTGATCATTTGTCTTCTTAAGTTATTAAATTTGAGAGCGTATTGCGTTTATTGTTATTTGCACATTCGTATTTGAGTGTGACATTTGCTTGCTATCTATTTGTGGGCGGGGGCGAGGGACGCTGTTGAGCAAATGGTAAAGAAAAATGTTTGTTGAAGACAAGACACCCCCGAGATTCGTCCAGCCTTAATTGGATCCTTCCTGGGAGTTTGTTTTTCGTTCGCCAGCATTTTACCTCTGACGAAGTCCCTAGAGACTAGGAACTGAACTGTGCGTGATAATACATTTTTCCCTGGCAGCCGTGTGCACAGGGGTCCCTCGCCGCACAGGCAGATAACTCCGTCTTCAGAGGTGCTCATATTTTTTCCGTCGATGAGTAATTGACGTTTCAAGCCGGGCCTCGCTGTTGAGACCAGGGGTGGTTGATGCAGAGAGAAATCATAAATAAAAATCACAACCGGTGTAGCCGGGATTTGAACCCACAACTTCTCTATCTCAAGGCCGGCGTCTTATCTCGAGACCAACCAGTCCACCATTCATGGTGGTGAAACACGGCACTGGCGTTGTGGTGACCAACACTGTGATGTGTGATCGAAAAATGTGGCCACAATCACCATCATCTTTTATATCTCACATCGGAGTCGGCACGAGGCTTTTCCTTTGGTTGATTTAGTTGCTTGGAGCTGCGCTAATACTAGACTGCTGCTAACTTCTGCTGGTTAGTTAGCTTCCATCTACAATAAGTTTTGTGTTGTTTTATTTTCCACTTTTTCTCTGATTGGCACGATGTTGGATTTTACCATTATCAAGCAACGTAGGCCATCATGTCCCTTTCACAGTTATCTGTTATTAATTTACTACAAGTACATTATTTTTTTTTTTAACTATCTGGTATTTTTGTCCTCTCAGCTTTCCTCATTCGCAGCGTATTTCCAGCTGCTACAATTTAAAAATCTGCTTTATTATTTTGAAAGGCCCCTTCATGGCAACACTTAGGAGTCGATAGCTAGGTCAAATGCGTAGTAATTATAACAATCGCATTCTTAAACAATTATTATATGGTGACATACATAGAGCATGAAGGGCACACCAGTTCTGAGATAAAAGGATGTTTTGAGAGCTTCCTTGAGTGAATTCTCTATCAACGCATTAAAAAAAAGAAAATCTTGCTTCAGATCGAAAAAATCCGCACAGCAACATTCCAGAAATCGTCGATATCAAAATCAGAAGATAAAAGGGGCAAGAAGAAAGAGGTGAGGCTTATGGGTAATTGCTAGCCACTCAACGTATTAATTATGCATTGAGACGCGAGTATTTAATGTATGGGCTAAATATACCGAGATAGATAGATAGATAGATAGATAGATAGATAGATAGATAGATAGATAGATAGATAGATAGATAGATAGATAGATAGATAGATAGATAGATAGATAGATAGATAGATAGATAGATAGATAGATAGATAGATAGATAGATAGATAGATAGATAGATAGATAGATAGATAGATAGATAGATAGATAGATAGATAGATAGATAGATAGATAGATAGATAGATAGATAGATAGATAGATAGATAGATAGATAGATAGATAGATAGATAGATAGATAGATAGATAGATAGATAGATAGATAGATAGATAGATAGATAGATAGATAGATAGATAGATAGATAGATAGATAGATAGATAGATAGATAGATAGATAGATAGATAGATAGATAGATAGATAGATAGATAGATAGATAGATAGATAGATAGATAGATAGATAGATAGATAGATAGATAGATAGATAGATAGATAGATAGATAGATAGATAGATAGATAGATAGATAGATAGATAGATAGAAATCAAGAGACAGTACATTCTAATTATACCAATCAAGTTTAGCAGTCATGACATTCAGGAAGAATTAGACAATTCAGTTTAGAAGTGTATTCAAATTAGACCCAAAAGTATTTGTATTTCAGTTAGTGATGTATGGTTCAGTGACTGCTATGTTTATGTTTCACAAAAAATTAGAAAGTTGAGTTGTTCATTTAAAATAACTCAAGCCGTTACAGATCAGCTGGGTCTAGACGTGCAGTCACTAGCTGAAGTAGTATTGTGAACAAAAGATAGAACTTTAAAATAGTTACAGAATAATGGTTATGGTTATGGTTATGGTTATAGAAGGCCCCTGTATCGCTGCAAACAAATTAAAATCCATAATTGCTCAACCGCCCGTGCCAGTGGAATCATCCGAATAATATCTCGTCTCCCAAGTAAAGAAAGGTAGCTGCAGTCTCCATCATAGAAGTATTAGCACGCGCCAAAAGACATGAGGCGAAACCGCACAGAAAGTGAACACAGCCCTCTGTTCCCTGTCATGCGATATCATCATTCATCGTTAGCAATCGGAATATCGAAACACGATCAAAACGGATGAAACTACAGAAAGAATAATGATGAAGGGAACTATCAGTTAGAGGTCTCAAATAAACATCGTGATAAACGTAAATGCGCACCTTAGAATAAAAAACTTTAATAACGTTAATATACTTTAGAATATGTTGTACTATATGAATCATAAAAATAAGACATCACCACAGTGCAAAATAAAGAAAAGTGGAACAATATTAAAACAGGTAAATGAATTTAAATATTTGTGAACTTTTTTAACCTCAGACGGAAGATGTACAAAAGAGGTGAGATGCAGAATGGCTCAGGCAAAAGCAGCTTTCCAGTAAATGAAGAAGATATTATGCAATCCATTTTTGACAATAGAAACAAGAAAAAGAGTTCGTAAATGTTATGTAGAGCCAGTCTTAACATATGGATTTGAATCATGGACAATAGGACAACAGACAAGAAAATCACCGGAGTCTGTAGAAATGTGGTTTTATAGAAGAATGTTGAGAATGCCATGGACAGCTAAGAAGAGTAATGAAAACGTTCTGAAAGAGGCCAAAGCAAAAAGAGAGCTAATTTCCAATATTAGGAAGAAACAATCATCATTGATTGGCCATGTAACGAGAAGGGAACAACTGGAATATTTTGTAACAACTTGGAAAATTGAGGGACGAAGAGATAGAGGGAAGTAAAGAGAGAAGATACCAGACAGCTTAAGCGAATGGCTTGGCAGAAGGTCAACAACAGAAATGATACACGACTGTCGTGATCGAAAGTTGTGGAGAGACATGATTACCTACGCCAGCAGGCCCGGTAGTTAGTGATGATGACTACTACTACCTACTACTACTATTACTACTACTACACTACTGATAATGCAAATAACTACAGCTACTACTATTACTACTACTACACTACTGCTAATACATACTACTACAGCTACTACTATTACTACTACTACACTACTGCTAATACATAATACTACAGCTACTACTATTACCTACTACTACAGCTACTACTATTACTACTACTACACTACTGCTAATACATACTACTACAGCTACTACTTATACTACTACTACAGCTACTACTATTACCTACTACTACAGCTACTACTATTACCTACTACTACAGCTACTACTATTACTACTACTACAGCTACTACTATTACTACTACTACAGCTACTACTATTACCTACTACTACAGCTACTACTATTACCTACTACTACAGCTACTACTATTACTACTACTACAGCTACTACTATTACCTACTACTACAGCTACTACTATTACCTACTACTACAGCTACTACTATTACTACTACTACAGCTACTACTATTACTACTACTACAGCTACTACTATTACCTACTACTACAGCTACTACTATTACCTACTACTACCTACCAATACTACTACTAACTACTACTCTTCCACTACTTCTACTTAATGCTCTAAACTCACCAGACCACACTGACTCTATTAGGTTATAACACACTGTGTAGCTCAACCACTGGAACCAACCTACGACACCGAAATAGTTATGTTTTTAATTACTCTTGACAAAAGTGGTACACATTTTGAATCTCCTGCGAACTATAAATAGTTATCAATAATCTTGTGAATGCCACAAAAACTTCGGAATTTATTTTACGAGTAAAATAAAAACGTAAACCGTAGAATGTAATGAAAAAAAACACGTAGATCTTACGGGAAAAATGTAGCACGTGACAACCCTAAACGCCACCTACTTTCATCGTTGAACGATCTTATAAACGCGGACGATGAAGCTGAGTAGCTGCCGGGCGAACTGAAAACGAAGAAGGAAGTAGCCAATTTACATGTAGCAATTTGCTTGTAAAAGCTGTAGGAAATGTTAATAAATGTCATGTCATGAACGTAAGTACTTCATATCTAGGCAAAGATTTGCACAGGACAAGACAAAACGGCCATCGTAAGAGAAATGATGAGCCAATTACTACAGCTCAATGGCGGCTTTTTGCCACCTTCAACGACTTGTCAAGGAAATCGATGCAAGGGGGCGCAATTAACTGTATCATTTTTCCCCAAGAAGTTATCATTGCAGCTTCTCCAACAAGGTCATTGAATTGTTTTAATGCACGGTATGGCTAGTGTGAGGCAAATTGCTTTGAATTGTCAGTGGATGATATCAAATTATCACAACGTTGAAATCTTACTAAAAGAAATTTGGTAAAAATCAAAATGGAAGAAAAGAAAATAAAACGATAATCGTTTAGCAATCAGCGGATTCGCGGTTCATGATACTGGTATGTACTTGTGTGAATAAGGGAAGAAAGCACATAGCACATTCTAGAAGAGTGATTCTCTACAAGAAAGAAATCAGAGAAGGTATGACTAGCATATTCTAGAAGAAAGTTTCTCTACAAGAAAGCGTTCTTGAATTGCTAGATGAATACACAAGCAACTGATACTTTTCTATTGGAAGTAATTAGTTGTTTGTGATAAAACGAGATAATTTGCAATGTTTTAGTCTAACTACGTCAGTACTAGTGATTTTAATTAGTAAATTGGTACCCATGAGATGAAAATAATTAAATATCGACCAATTTTTCACTTTTTGAGTCAAACAAAGAATTTTCTTTATAATCAACTTTAGCATGGCTAAAATATAAGAGTCAACCACTTCTAGTCAGGTAAAGGTTAAGTACGAGACTTGAACCGGCGTCTTAGCACGCGAGTTTACACCCATATGTGCTCGGCCGCCTATCCAGAAATGTTCGGAGATTTCTGTATAGTGTCGCCTCAAGCATCGAAACTCAGATGCGAAGCGACATTCCCCACCTTCCCAGGGTAATACCCTGATACCCATGTCTGCCAACGGATGGGTCGACTGTAGGGGTATTTTTTTTTCCAACCACGAGTACAATTCACACTGCTCCCAGAGGGAATCGAACACGGGTTGTCCGAACGTCGGTAGTCCAGTCGGATGGTTTTCCCAACTCGGCTACCGAGGCCCCACTTCTAGTCATTCTGAGTCAACCACTTCCTCTCATGTTGAGTCAACCATATAACAACCATATAACAACCATATAACAAACATATAACAACCATATAACAACCATATAACAACCATATACTTATTATTCTTAACTGAGCAGCACTTAAAACAAAAATTTTAAAAAATCACTGACTAAATTACGTGCGAGTTTTTTGTGGTTGCATTACTGTAAACGTTTTGGGACATAATAATAATTATAACAATTATTATTTACAAGATAGTATCGGCAATCACAACGTTATATATATATATATATATATATATATATATATATATATATATACGGTCTTTGGCGTCTTGACAGACGTTTGGCATTAAGCAAGCATGATAAGTCAGTAGTTTGGTAAAATGTTAGTGTCTTATGATTGATGCTGTTTTACTGAACAGCTTCTTCAGCGGTTGAATCTGCCAATATTGGATAGACAAATTCGACTACAGAACGAACAAGATGTATTCATGGTGCCTGACCTCGCTCCTTTCTCCTGCGCCTTTTGTCTTCTAAATTTGATGTCAGCTCTGCCTCGAATGTTGTTGTGCCATTTTTTTAATTTTTGTTCTGCATAAACTACAATCTGCAGCTAGATTCTATTTCTTTCCCTGACAGAGAGTTCACTCAAGGAAGCACTTTAGTGACATTTATGGTTGACTAAACAGATATTTCCCGTGTGTTACCGGGGCCTCATTATGAGGGAGGTAAAGAATAGTGACCTTCCAGGCATGTCGTAAGAGGCGACTAAGGAGGTTGATCGATGGCTTGACAAGCTGTCATTGTAAAAAGTATTGTTATGGAAACAACGCCATGGATTTTAGAGCAGTGATCTCTGCAATAGGTGCCATTTTGGCACGCAAGGTTTCTGTTTTTGAGATTGTGGTTCTGCCCTATGTGCCGTCTTCGGCTCAAAAGTACAATAGATAGACAGAAACAGATATAGATCCAATAAATCGAAGACATTTTGAACACTTACTTGCCATGAAAACAAATATTTGAAGAGGTAATATATTGACTATTTTTGTCCACACCGATATGTGATCACTTCTATTTTAAACTATACTCTCTGCCCATGATATAACCGTTGACTAAGAAAAATACTTCGTATACCATAAGATGAATTCAAGGCTAATTCAAAAATAAGAAAAATGACAAAGAATTCAAAAATAGTATCTATAATAAACAGAAGGAGGTCATATGTTGGCCATGCAATGAGAGAAGACAAAATGGGGACTCCAGAGAGGCTGACCCAGAGAAATACTAAAATAAACACCGAGGTGAAAAGAAACAATAACAGTCAGCTCAATTGCCGAGGTTAAGAGTCTCGCTAGACCTGGACTCAAGAACAACACAAAAATAAACACTACGGAGATGAAATGCATTAGACGAATGATAGGAAACAGCCTGAGATATAAGATCAGAAATGAAGAACTGAGAAAATAAACTAGGAACAATTCCGGTCATTAACAAAAAAAAACAGATAAAGTAGTTTGGTCATGTGATAAGACAGAAAGACCAAAACACAACACAACAAGCTTTTAATAAACGTTGCGTGAACACCAGACTCAGGGACCGATCATGAAAATGATGAATTGATAAAATATTAGAAACTAAGAAAAATAACATCAAAAGAGGCCAAAAGAAGAGCGAAAGACCGCAAATGATATCTCCTTTCTGCGCTGAAAGGCAAATGAGGTAGGGAAGAAAAAGCAGATGAAAAAGAAAGACCAATAGATGGATGGAGAGATGGACGGACGGACAGACAGACAGGTAGGTTGGTAGGTAGGTAGGTATATAAACAGACAGACATATATATATATATATATATATATATATATATATATATATATCGATAGATAGAATCGTTTGTGCTACGAGTTGTCACTAACAGAGCACATCTGGTCCTAATGGGCCTTTTTGTTTTTGTTGTTGCATGGACATGTCAAGTTGATCTCGCAGCTTCAATATATTTTGTATTTTCACTGAAAACAAGAGAGGTATCTCAGAGTGCGGAAACAAACTTGACAGAGAGAGAGAAAGTGAGAGAGAGAGAGTAAGAGAGAGAGACATGGAACGAATAATAGAAGAAATAAAGCAACACCAATTTGTATGCATCAATCCGCGAAGAAATATTAGAAGCAGCAATGCATCAATCCGCGAAGAAATATTACATGCAGCAATGCATCAATCCGCGAAGAAATATTACATGCAGCAATGCATCAATCCGCGAAGAAATATTAGATGCAGCAGCACAGATCTCAAGAAAAATTGTTTAGTCATATATCAAAGCGTCGAGCGAGTCAATATGTGTGGAGCAAATAGCAAAAAGACAGAGGTAATGGTAAAAACAAAGAAAAAGACATCACCTCAGTGCAAAATAAAGACAAGCGGAACAATATTAAAACAGGTAAATGAATTTAAATATTTGGGAACTTTGTTAACCTCAGACGGAAGATGTACAAAAGAGGTGAGATGCAGAATGGCTCAGGCAAAAGGAAGCCTTCCAAAAAATGAGGAAGATACTATGCAATCCAATTTTGACAATAGAAACAAGAAAAAGAGTTCTTAAATGTTACGTAGAACGAGTCTTACTGGACTACAAAGGACAAGGGGTAGGGTTCGATCCCAACCGACGGCTTCCTTTTTCACCCAGCCTTAAATGGGTACCGGATTTTTCTGTGAAAGTGAAGTGGCACGGGCGTAATACCGACCACAATACCCCGAAAGTCATGTGCCGAAGGTCTGTAACATTTATGGTCACTATCACAATATTCCCTATACGCTGCCACATGGCGTGACGGGGATACTTTACTTTTTTTTTTTTAGAACCAGTCTTAATATATGGATGCGAATCATGGACAATAGGACAACAGATAATAAAATCACTGGAGTCTGTAGAAATGTGGTTTTACAGAAGAATCTTGAGAGTACCATGGACAGCTAAGAAGAGTAATGAAGGTGTTCTGGTTCTGAAAGAGGTCAAGGCAAAAAGAGAGCTAATTTCCAATATTAGGAAGAAACAATCATCGTTTTTTTGCCATGTAATGAAAAGAGAACAACTGGAATATATTGTAACAACTGGAAAAATTGAGGGACGAAGAGATAGAGTGAAGCAAAGAGAAAAAATAACAGACAGCTTTAGAGAATGACTTGGCAGAAGGTCAACAACAGAAATGATAAATAGCTGCCAAGATCAAAAGTTGTGGAGAGACATGATCACCTACGCCAGCAGGCCCGGTACTTGATGATGTTGAACAGCAATGCAGGGTTGATATCACCCTATACTTTATCAATGATGTTTGGCAAAGTAATAAAGAGAACACAACGAGAGCAGAAAATAAACTAAGTGGTAATTTGTTGTTTTCAAACATGCAACCAGAAACTCAATACTTAATTACCACCTTGACACGGGTAACCAACAAACACTGGTAATTGTGTTTATCTTTGGAATAAACAAACAGACGAATGTGTTTTTGTCTTTTCAAATGTTTAGGCTTTGTTGGACAATTAGAATGATGATGTGACTATCCATGGCATTAAACAATTGTGACGCTATTGGAAGTTGAAAACAGGATCTTAATTTGCTTTAGGAATTAAGTTCAAGAAGGGAGGACAAAGACAAAAGAATAAGAAGCAGAAAAAGCAAACTGCAATTCAGTCAGTCTGGTCACAGCCACCTATAATTTTGCTAAGTCCTGTTGAATGAAAGGAAAATCCCGGAATAATCCAAAGTTTGTAACTTCTTCAGCCTTACTAGCTATAGGCGGTTGACGTAAATTTACCCACAGCCGTCCCAGCGCGCGAAGCTGGAAGCGTCACAAATTTTGGGTGATTCCTTTCAGGCCGTGGGCCTTAATAATATGATATCGGATGACTGACGTCCAGCAGATGTCAAACATATTCCAGCAGGTGGCGAACAATATATGTTAAAACTCAGGGACGTGTTAACAGACTAACTGCGAAGTCATGCATGCTAGAGCATCGAATGCTGAAAAGTAAGAAGGAAACTTGCCTAAGTATGTTCATTCTAATAAGAGAAATAGTAAAAATCCATTTGTACGGTCTTCTCTGGAAACTTGAGAAGACTAGCTGCGACGTTGCTATGGCAACTATGGGTGATTTTGGTATAGAAGTGACGTATGCATGCTAGGAATGTCTTCGCTCGTTAAAGAGCTGGGTTTGTGTCTGTGGTGTTGAAATGGGAATAATTTGCTTTTTAAGCAGTTACAGTGTTTTTGTAAGTGAAGTTGTGGCTCTGTGACAGTAATATTTGTACCATGTGTAAACAAGTAATACACACCAGTGGATAAAGAGATACAGCGAAGACGATGACGCAAGATAGGACACACACTACGGAAGCCAACTGAGAGTATTACACAACAGGCCCTTTTTGGAATCCCCAGGGGAAAAGACAAAGAGGAAGACGAAGGAATTCTTGGAGAAGACAGATAGAAGCAGAGATGAAGATGATGGTGAAGACATGGAATGATCTTAAAAGGATTGCAAAAAACAGAACGACGTGGAAAGTGTTTGTTGAAGACCTATGCTCCATTGGGAGCTAAAAAGGTAGAAGAAGCAAGTAATACATTTAAATGGCTGATATAATAAATGAACTAATGGAATAGACACCCTTTTCCTGGCCTTCGTTTGAAATTAGGCCACATATTGTGGAATAAGGTAAGTCTCAACCATCCATTCAAGATCTGACAAGTGAACATAAAGAAATGAACAGGGTATATGTTAGATGTTTTAATGACAGTAACAACCAGGAGGCTGGGCAGGCTAGAGGTACGATGTTGGCCTCACGGCAGAAAGGACTCTGGTTCAAAGCCCACCAGAAGCAGTGGTGAATTTGTTTAAATATGAAAATGTAATCCGTGGTTTCTTTGTGCCGTTACCTCCCCTTTATATCTTTGCTAGTGATATCCGATGTCGAGCCCAACCAGCTAACGGCAATAAACAGGAGGCCATGTGTGCACTTGCGCACATTAAAGAACCCTTCGCAGTAAAAATCGAAATGAGTAGGCCATAAATATGGCCGTTACCCTGGCAACATAGTCAGCAGAAACCTGCCCACATCGTGGATCCAGTATCGTGGTATGGAGTTCGTGCACATAGGCTTGGATTCTCCTCGGATTTTCTCGAGAGGGATATCGGGACACCTATGTATTCGTCAGGTGTGCAGTGATGATGATCCTAACAAGAAACAAAATATTGTTAAAATACTCGTGGCTATATGGGTCATCTAAATCTTAGAAAGTGTACTGCTGGGCATGTTTCCAATCATTTAGGACACAAATCTTTGATTGCTTTATTTTGTTCTAATGAAAGAATATCATATTTATTGAAGGTTTAGTATTGAGAACGAGTTACCGTTTACAAATATTAAACATTTAACGATGAAGAGTTCCTTTACCATCCTGACTTCAAACACTACGCTAGAATGAGATAGCCCGAAGTTTCAACTCAGCATACGCCACTGATATTCATCTTGAATTAACGTTTAGTACCGTTAGACGACTTATCTATTCCTTCCTGCTGTGTATTCTTTCACTCGTTTTCTACAAATGAACCCAATTCCCAGTCACCACAGAACTAAAACTCCATCATTCATGCTTTCCCGACCTAACACAATCTCTTTGTGCAACATCATTATTTCCTTATTTTCTACAAATAGCCAACCGGCTATAATTGATTCCTACGCTATTGATCCTATCTTACTCTGGCAACTACATCTAAATGTCTAAGACACCACAACATTATTCACAAAGCGCATTCCCTGGGGCACACCCCCTCTCCCACCTTTCCCCTGTCGTTTAAGGCAAGCTGATTTTCAAATCTGTTAACTCCTGAACTCAGGACCAATTGTCTATAAGAAAAAAAGCATTATGTGCAAATACTCCTGTACCCAATTCACATTCGTTTCACGTTGGGACATTTTCTCATTATTTGGAAACTCTACTTTGACGTTAATTGCGCATTTGCGTTAAAATAACGGTTTTAATCTCAACATGAGCAGCAACAAAAAGACAGAATTAATGATTACAACAAAGAAAAAGGCATCTCCTAAATTCACAGTTAAAGCGGATGGGAGAACATTAAGACAGATCAATGAATTCAAACACCTAGAAACTATAACTTCAGATGGCAGATGTACAAAATGGGTGAGACACAAAATAGCCCAAACAAAGGCTGCAAGAATGATGGACATTTTATTAAATCCATTTTTGTCAATGAATGTAAGGAAAATAATTTGTCGGCGTTATTTAGGGCCAGTCTTAACGTCTGGATGCAAATCCTGGACAGTCGGACGAAACCGACTGGAATAGAAAGTCTGCCCGCTCAGCACAGGCTTGACAGGAACGTCATTCAAGTGGTCCTACTCGTCAACCGGCTGTTCGTCTCAGATGAGAAACAGAAATAACCATGGAAAAAAACAGATGGACGATCAATGTAGAAATGTTTAGTGTTATTTTATTAGCCCAAGATTGTGCCGATTAGAGCCTTTTCATTTTGCATTTTTATACAAGTCAGGCAATAACAACAGAGCGGAATGGCACTCCATAGTGGTCAACCTTCGATGCGAAGACGGCCCTCAAAGATTATGATGATTTTTCTATGATTGTTTTAAAAAAACTGCACAAAATATCACAGATCTTGGTAACATCTCTCATCTTTGGACAACCATTGTCACAGACACTTCACACTCATAGTGTTGCTGGCTATGTTAATTTGCTTCAGCACTTTTTTATGATGCACAAAACCGGACTGACATTTCTCTTTAAACTCGGTCGACAAAAGTCTCTGAGTGGTAACAAACGATATAAATGCCAGCATATTTACCATTTGAGAAGGATAATAAGAGTTTGCTATGCTTATATCGCAAATAGAATTTGGAACCATTTTCAAAACCAGAAGAGCATGCTGAAGCTGAATTTCTTAACTTACTGGGGTGAGGCAGACAGAGCAATTCACTTTTTCTGATAAACCTATAGCAGAAGGATAATTGAATTTACAGAATGAGAAAAAAGCAGACAGTGCAGGAATTGTAACTATTTCTGGTATCCACAATATTGCACAATAGCAGCTGTTCCGCAGCAAGCACACGTTTCTTATCATTTACCTTATCTTTTGAATAATGTACATCAACCGCAAACAGCAAGTTATTGTTATGCTTTTTCTACAATGTCACATTTTTGTTGTGTGGATTGTTAGAAGGGCTAGATTCCTTGTAACAAATAAGTCACTTTTCCAGCTGTGACAACCTTTCAACTTTTCTGTGTTCTACAATCTACTTCAGATGTTTCTGATATTTTTTTTTATATTTCATCACTAACAAACACAGTAACACTCATATCTGGAGATATTGTTACAGCTATACAAATGGAAGCTAGAGAGTGTTTCAACATTGATTGTGTAAAACATGAAGTAATTGTCAAGTTCTCTACTAATCATACAATATTGTTACAGCTATACAAATGGAAGCTAGAGAGTGTTTCAACATTGATTGTGTAAAACATGAAGTAATTGTCAAGTTCTCTACTAATCATACAATATTGTTACAGCTATACAAATCGAAGCTGGGGAGATTGTCTCAGCACTTATTGTGTAAAACATGAAGTAATTGTCAAGTTCTCCATCAAAAAGACAATATTGTTACAGCTACACAAATGGAAGCTAGAGAGTGTTTCAACATTGATTGTGTAAAACATGAAGTAATTGTCAAGTTCTACATTAATCAGACAATTTTCACAATGTTTCTGCAATAAACACTTCATATTCAAAATCAGATTCCGCTTCAGATCCTCAACATCTTTTAAAACACTTAGACCGACGTAGGAGACCGTTCTTTACGTGGTTAACATTTGATCCACTTGCTTAGCACTTCAGAATTTTTTGGCAAACGTAAACACACTAATGTAATCATATCAACACGCTAATGTAATCATGTCAACACGCTAATGTAATCATGTCAACAAGTTAATGTAATCATGTCGACACGCTAATGTAATCATGTAAACACACTATTGTAATTATGCCAACACACTAATGTAATCATGTCAACACACTAATGTAATTATGTCAACATACTAATGTAATCATGTCAACACACTAATGTTTCGCTTGCGAAACAAGCAAAACAAACATGACAACAGCAAAAATTGAGAGAGAAGAAGAGACAGAGGGAACCCGCAGAGCGAAAAGACACAAGACAGTTTAAAGAGTGTGGTTTGTTAAGAAGTCAACATTGGAACTGATGAAAAGCAGTACAGATAGATTGCCTTAAAAGAATGGTGCAGTTGAATGTAGTGATTTTAGAACAATTATAGATATCGTCTATAATTGTGTTCGAGTTTGTACTCCTGTTTTTCTATATCTTCAGTAATTGTGTCTACGTTGTAAACCTGTTTCTGGATATCTTCAGTAATTGTATTCACATTGTACAGCTGTTTCTTGGAATATTTCTAGTCTTGATTTTTGGGTATGTGATGTTGCTGCACTTTCATAACTGTACCTGCTATCAAGAATTCTATTCTATTCTAGAAGTAATGATAACAACAAAGAAAAAGACATCACCGCAGTGCAAAATAAAGATAAGTGGAACAATATTAAAACAGGTAAATGAATTTAAATATTTTGGAACTTTGTTAACCTCAGACGGAAGATGTACAAAAGAGGTGAGATGCAGAGTGGCTCAGGCAAAAGCAGCTTTCCAAAAACGAGAAAGATGCTATGCAATCCATTTTTGACAATAGAAACAAGAAAAACAGTTCTTAAATGTTATGTAGAGCCAGTCTTAACATATGGATGTGAATCATGGACAATAGGACAACAGACCAGAAAATCTCTGGAGGCTGTAGAAATGTGGTTTTACAAAAGAATGTTGAGAATACCATGGGCTGCTAAGAAGAGTAATGAAAACGTTCTGAAAGAGGACAAAGCAAAAAGAGAGCTAATTTCCAATATTAGGAAGAAACAATCATCATTTTCTGGCCATGTAATGAGAAGAGAACAACTGGAATATATTGTAACAACTGGGAAAATTGAGGGACGAAGAGATAGAGTGAAGCAAAGAGAAAAAATACCATACAGCTTAAGAGAATGGCTTGGCAGAAGATCAACAACAGAAATGATAAATAACTGTCGAGATCGAAAATTGTGGAGAGACATGATCCCCTACGCCAGCAGGCCCGGTACTTGAATGATTGATATATATACAAACAGCTAATTGACATTTCAAAATAAGCTCGTTAATGAGAAGCGTGGGGCGGTCATTGTTGCGTTATAACACTTTATACCCATGAGACATATGTGTATGCGTGTACTCTTTATGCGGTCATGGACATCCCTTTATTATACATACCACAGCTTCAGGGGGAGACAATTTAATCATCAATAACGGTCCCTCTATCGAGCGGGTGTTTCGGCCCTTTAATTTCTTCATACTCTAAAGAGGTAGACTATGGGACCTGGATCATGAACTATGTACTGCTTTGCTTTTGTTTTATTGCACCCTAGTCATTGTAATCTATCTCGTTCGACGAGTTCCAGTCTGTCAGGTTTTGTGAGTTTTAATCTAATTTAGTTGAGAGTTACAATTTCTCTACTTGTGAGTTCTTTTCTAATTTAGTTGTGAGTTATAATTTCTCTAGTTGTGCGTTATATTCTAATTTATTTGTGAGTTATAATTTTTCTACTTGTGCGTTCTAATCTAATTTAGTTATGAGTTATAATTTCTCTACTTGTGAGTTCTAATCTAAGTTAGTTATGAGTTATCATTTCTCTACTTGTGAGCTCTAATTCTATTAAATAATTATACTCGTTCCTTCCTCATTTGTCTTTCAACGTCAAAGGAAAATATATTTTGCTGTCTGTTGCTCTTCTGTTGACCTCAGCTACTGTTATGTTTTCTTGTGTTACTAATATTCCATCAATCCATCTTTTCAAAAACTTTCTTTTGGAGGCAAAGGTGCGCCTCACAGCACCAGAGCTGGAAGTTGTCAGCGACCCACAGCTGATGGCTTGCGCCAGGATCGGTGAACCAGAACCATCCAGACCCTGCTCCACCTCTCTGCGATGCCTCTAATAACAGACTAACCTGTCTAGTCTGGCTAAGGGAGTAGGGATCGAAGAGGGAGGACAACCCGGTACTCAAAAATGTTGAGTTGAAGTCGGATGTATTGGGCCGAAAGGCGCAAATATTACAGTTATACTGCAAACCACAACACAGACACACCCACTTAACGTCCTTTTGAGGGCGGATGATGAAGCGGAATTCTCTAGTCTACGAACACTCTAGAATACTTTAGTCATCGGGTGAACGCAAGCAAGTAGCAAGCAAGCAGCAAGCAATCAGCAAGCAATCAGCAAGCAAGTAGCAAGCAATCCATCCTTTTCGTGGTCGGTCCTTGAGTCTGGTCTTCTCGTAGCGTTTATTAAAGGCTCGTTGTGATGTGTTTTGGTCTTTTTGTCGTAACACGTAACCAAACAATTTTATCTATTGTTTCTTGTTTGTATTCAGTGGCTGAAATTGTTCCTAACGTTTTTCTCAGTTCTTCTTTTTTGGTCTTATCTCTGAGGCCGTTTCCTGTAATTTGTTTATCATTTTTAGTTTAAAGGCTCTCATATATTTATTTGTTAGTCAAAAATCTATCTTGCTGTGAATTGTAATCTATCCAGTGCTGAGTCCTAAGCTCTGTAGTTGATCACCCCTAATCTGTCTAGCGGTGAGCCATAAGCTCTGTAGTTGATCACCCCTAATCTATCCAGTGGTGAGTCATAAGCTCTGTAGTTGATCACCCCTAATCTATCCAGTGGTGAGTCCTAAAAGTAGTAAAAGTAAAGTACCCCCATCACGCCAAGTGGCGTATAGGGAATATGGTGTTAGTGACCATAAATTTTACAGACCTTCGGCACATGATTTTTGAGGTAATGTGGTCGGTATTACGTCCATGCCGCTTTACTTTCCCAGTAAAAAGTCCGGTACCCATTAAAGGCTGGGTGAAGCCGGAAGCAGTCGGTTGGAATCGAACCCTACCTCTTGTCCTTTGTAGTCCAGGGTGAGTCATAAGCTCTGTAGTTAATCACCCCTAATCTATCTAGCGGTGAGTCATACGCTCTGTAGTTGATCACCCCTAATCTATCCAGTGGTGAGTCCTAAGCTCTGTAGTTGATCACCCCTAATCTATCCAGTGGTGAGTCCTAAGCTCTGTAGTTGATCACCCCTAATCTATCCAGTGGTGAGTCCTAAGCTCTGTAGTTAATCACCCCTAATCTATCCAGTGGTGAGTCCTAAGCGCTGTGATTGATCACCCCTAATCTACCCAGTGGTGAGTCCTAAGCGCTGTGATTGATCACCCCTGATCTACCCAGTGGTGAGTCCTAAGCGCTGTGATTGATCACCCCTAATCTATCCAGTGGTGAGTCCTAAGCGCTGTGATTGATCACCCCTAATCTATCCAGTGGTGAGTCCTAAGCGCTGTGATTGATCACCCCTAATCTATCTAGTGGTGAGTCCTAAGCTCTGTAGTTGATCACCCCTAATCTATTTATTACTCAGGTCCTTTCACGAATAAACAAATTTGTAGACACGATTCTCCTTTCTTCCTCCCTTCCTTTTCTTTTCTTCCACCGCTCCTTCCTTTACTTCATTATATCTTACGAGTCTGTGTCATGTTAACCTATAGCTCAACAATGTTTTCTAACGTTAATTAAACATTTTTAATATAAAAGCGAGAATCTATACAAAGTAGATTATGAAATATCAGGACGAGAAAAATGTGAAAGAAGTCACGTGCAATTCTCTCCTTATGCTCGTTCGTCTATGTTTCCTTAAATCACATCACTACCTTAAGCCAGTTTAATTGGCTTCCAATTTTTTCACAACATTAACGTTTCTTTCATCATTTCATCAATGCTTGGGAAAATGAACACGTGACTGGCAGATTAAAAATGGCTGCCGGTGCTGACAAGGGAAATTACTCCTATATTAAAACTAGACTGCTGTTTGTGTACACTGAGCTATCATCATTCTGGACTAGATAAACAGTGCGTGTCTGTCTGTCGTTGGGTAAATTAAAGGTTTCCTATTCACAATGATCCTGTCTCGTTTTAGATCGTATGTTTTGCTGAAGATCTGCTGTTGCCTTCATCAACTTCAAGTCAGCCTGTTTGTTTCATGTGATGCGTGTCAGTCTGCGTGCTGTTCATTCTTTTCTATGCATTTAGGTTGAAGTTTTTCTTTTCTTTTCAAATGGAATACATTCACGAACAAAATGAGGTATTTCCACGTAAAAGGAGTATATTCAACAAAATGAGGTCTTTCCACATAAAAAGGTATATATTCAACAAAATGAGGTCTTTCCAGATAAAAAGAGTATATTCAACAAAATTAGATATTTCCGCATAAAAGGAGTATATTCAACAAAAGTAGGTCTTTCCACATGAAAAGGTATATATTCAACAAAATGAGGTCTTGCCACATAAAAGGAGTATATTCAACAAAATGTGGTCTTTCAACATCAAAGATGTATATTCAACAAAATGAGGACTTTCAACATAAAAGGAGTATATATTGAACAAAATGAGGACTTTGACATAAATGGTGAACCTTCTCTCAACAAAAGGAGGGATTTCAACATGAATGGTTATATATATATTTATGTATATATAACCTCTTTATTTATAAGTGTCTCTCTTTATATATACACATACACACACACACATATATATATATATATATATATATATATATATATATATATATATATATTTGTATCTATCTATATATATAAAGAGTGAGAGAAATATAAAAATATAAATATTCATACATAGGAAGCAATAACTTGTCTCTTTCTATTTTTGCCCAATGCTGCGCCCTGGAGAGTTATAACATTTCTAAGGACGCTGCAAAATCCATATTCAACTTCATATGACTGATGGAGGCTACTACTACAATATAGAAAGAGGCATAGAGGGAAATATATATTTATAATATTATATATTCCCAGAAGACACCAAAAGTTAAAACCCATGACGTAATTAGCTATGTGTACTTCTCTAAGTAATAGAACAAACAGCACACATACAAAACTTAGACTATTCAAATCAAATGTATTATCAACCCTTACGTATGCGTGTGAACGCTGGAAAACAACAAGAGATATAGAAACAAAGTTAAACGCATTCGAAAATAAATGTGTAAGAAAAATAATTGGTATAGCATGGAACGAATTCAAAACAAACGAGGAAATTAGAGAAATCGCCAATCAACCACTAATATCTTCAGTAATAAAGAAAAGACGACGGTCATATGTTGGACATGTGATGAGAAGAGATAATAACCGAATAGCAAAGCAAGCCCTCATGTGGGAAACAACAGGTAATAGAAAAAGAGGAAGACCCAGAGAGACACTGAGAAGGTATTTATGAGAAAGGCAAGAGCATCAGGAATCGGCTCTCTCAATGAGATAGAGCTGCTTGCACAGAACAGAGACAAATGGCGAGATTTGATAAAATATCTTTAAAAGAATTGAAAACTGCTAGAACTAAAATTCAGATGAAGGAGTATCTTGGTCTACGTCCTTTGGGCCGGCTACGGCTCGAAATGCCAATAGATAAATAGACTTCTCTAAGTGGAAGCCGCGATAGCTCAGTGGTTGGTGACCTGGACTACAAAGGACAACAGTTTGGGTTCGATCCTGATCGACGACTTCCAGGTTCACCCAGCCTTAAATGGGTACTGGACTTTTTCTGGGAAAGTAAAGCGGCATCGGCGTAATACCGACCACATTATCCCCCAAAAACCATGTGCCGAAAGTCTATAAAAATTATGGTCACTAACACCATATTCGCCACTTGGGGTAAAGATCTTTATGTTTTTTTTTTTAGTTATCTAAGTGTATAAAATGAGTAAGTAAAAGAATTGTTATTTATCTGTGTGATATAACATTTTAGATTATAACTGTCCGTCGATTGAATTAAATGTGTACACGTCATAATGCATCTGTCACGTGCGCATCATAATCTGGAAATCGGGCACTTTTTCCACCTCCTTTTATTTTGGGAGGCATTGCAAGCGCAATATTTTGAAACTTCTGGAATGATTATTGGGTTCTCAAGTGGATCGTTTTAGTTCATATAAAAGGGATGTTGTGGTAAGTAGTTGCTGGTATTTTTTCTTGAGCGTTTTGAAGTGTTGAATAGATTCGCCTTTTTTAACAAGATAAACGTTGTAACTAACAACAGTGTGTATAAATATCGTCATCATTATAAAGTACCAAGCCTGCTGGTGTAGGCGATCATGTCTCTCCACAACTATCAATCTCGATAGTTATTTATCATTTCTGTTATTGACCTTCTGCCAAGCCATTCTCTTAAGCTGTCTGGTATCTTTTCTCTTTGCTTCTCTCTATCCATTCGTTCCTCACTTTTCCCAATAGTTACAATATATTCCTGCTGTTTCCTTCTCATTACATGGCCAAAAAATGATGATTGTTTCTTCCTAATATTGGAAATTAGCTCTCTCTTTGCTTTGGTTTCTTTCAGAACATTTTCATTACTCTTCTTAGCTGTCCATGGTATTCTCAACATTCTTCTGTAAAACAATGCTTCTACAGCTTCCAGTGATTTTCTTGTCTGTTGGTCTATTGTCCATGATTCACATCCATATGTTAAGACTGGCTCTACATAACATTTAAGAACTGTTTTTCTTGTTTCTATTGTCAAAAATAGATTGCACAGTTTCGTCCTCATTTTTTTGGACAGCTACTTTTGCCTGAGCCATTCTGCATCTCACCTTTGTTGAACATCTACCATCTGATGTAAAACAGAGGTGATGTCTCTCTGTTGTACATCTACCATATATATATATATATATATATATATATTTATATATGATCTCTCCATCCATTACTAGGAAAATGGGAATATATCGTTAGCGAGCATAGTTGTCCATGACCACGACACATTTAAGGGTGATATTGCTGGCTGATATAAATACAAGAGGTGGGAGATCTGGCTGGAGAAGGAGATTTTTTCAGACAGGCTGTGATGAATACAAAGTTCTACAACGTACCTGTAACCTGATGATGATATCAACAAACTGGATATGGGAATAAGCATGTATTTGTATTGTAATGTATAATCGAATGAATATGCAGGCCATATAAAACACCATAAAATAACAACAGAAATATGCGTTACATCCTATGGATCTAAGACGGAACAAACAAACAAAAAATACGTTTCTAATTTACGCCGTCATCAGTGAGCAGGACAAAAACAAAAAAAAGTACAATTACATTTAATGTTTGCTTATTACTTCTTCTTCTTCAGCTTACACCTCCAAGCGTTAATGTTAATTATTTCAAGTTCGTCAGTTCAAGGCTGTTGACATCTCCAAACAACTTGTCCCGGTGTGGTACCGGCGATGGTCACAATAACCTTTACTGTTCATCATATGTTGTGCATGATTGCAGCAGATGTCCAGCAGTCATTTTGTCTGCGCCACAGTCACATTCATCAAAGGTTTCTATCATTAGGGTGCTGAAATGATGGTACTTCTATCTGCTGTGGCTTGTTCGGAGTTTAAAAATACTTGTTCTTTTCTGTTGATCTGGTAGTAGTAGGCATAATTTTCCTGGTACCCCTAAACAAAAATATATACCCCGTCACGCCAAGTGGCATATAGGGAATATGGTGTTAGTGACGATAAATTTTACAGACCTTCGGCACATGATTTTTGGGGTAATGTGGTCGGTATTACGCCCGTGCCGCTTTACTTTTGCAGAAAAAAACATCCGGTACCCATTAAAGGCTGGGTGAACCCGGAAGCCGTCATTTGGGATCGAACCCTATCTCTTGTCCTTTGTAGTTCAGTTCACTAACCACTGAGCTATCCAGGCTCCCCTGCTATTCTGTATTCAATTGCTTCATGTTTTTGCTCCGAATAAACCTCTTTGATTTCTCATACCTGTACTTGTGTCTGGCTGATCTAATTTGCCACCTTCCTTTGCCAACTTTTGTAACTCATCGTTTTCATGAACATTGCAGTGGGATGTTGCAAATAAATCATTCTTGTGTTGTGTTTTGTTTTACGTTTGAAGTGTTCCATGATGAAGAATTATTATCGAGAAATTGGTTCCGTCTTCTACCATACATCTGTAGCACATACTTATATGTTATTTTAAATTTCTGGACAAACTGCTACGTCGCTAAACATGTACGACTGCCACGTCGCTAAACATGTACGTCGTATTTAATAGGTGTATTTAATAGTTGTATTTAATAGCTGTATTTGGTGTCAGGTTTGGATCGGCAATGATTAACCAACTTTTGTTATAGACAGATGAGCTGTACAAATTGTATCTTGTCTTCACTGCCTTATAGTGGGTGTCTCTGGAGAGGCAAAGGCTAAACAAGTAAAAACACACACACACACATTATCCGAAGCGGAGACGGCTAGTGGTCTGTTACGGATTGCCTTCCAGAATCTCCAACAATCAGATTATTATCAAACGTGGATAATTGTATTCCTTTTGAAAAGATTAACCGGAATCTATCTTACGGCATTGCGTCGCGATAGCTCAGTAGTTATTGAACTGGACTACAAAGGACAAGAGGTAGGGTTCGATCCCAACCGACAGCTTTCGGGGTTCACCAAGCCTTAAATGGGTACCTGATGTTTTTTCTGGGAAAGTAAAGCTGAAGGTCTGTAAAATGTATGGTCACTAACACCATATTCCCTATACACCACTTGGCGTGATGGGGCTTTTTACTTTTACTTTTTTATCTTACGGCATTATCCCATTACTGGAGTCTGCCGTGAGGACTTATAGGACCGGATAATGAAGACCGCATGTCCAGTGCAGTCGCCGCGTGGTGTTCGGGTATGAATTTTTATCTCACCCATAATAGGAAAATAAATCTTTTGATCCTACTTGCATTCGAACCCGCGTTCTCCTGTTTTGGAGGCCGACAAGTTATCAAAGGAGGAACTCTTGTATCCGAGCGAAAGTTTTTCTTGTTTGTTTATTTACTTGTGTGACGGCGAGACGGGTTGATGTCAGCTGATGATGATGATGGCGATGCGCGTTCTACTCGCGCGCTGTGTTGATGTAATAATCGTTACTTTGTCTACTTACTGGCGGCCTTCACCCGCCCGGTCAGTCTCTGGCTTGATTGACCTCAGCTGGAATGTGCTGATCTAGCTGTTTACAATCGGGCCAACACGTTCCGGGCTAACTGGACGCTCGTCTCAACCTTGACCTTGTCTCGTCCCATAGAACTTCTGGTTTATTATGATGACCGTTTCACGTTGTGTTTCCGCGACAACTTTACTGCTGTTATGATTCGCCCCCGAGGGCTGACGCTAGGCTATATAAATGTAACTGTGTAACTCATGACAACACTGGATATAAGTATTTCTCCGACTTGTATTCCTGTCACCTCGGACTCTCGTTCCACAATGGATATGGCAGGTCATGCACTTACAGTGCACTCTTACAATTTCTTCAGTCTATCGCCCTAACAGTTATCTCTGAGCTCTAACGCATTCATACTCGCATCTACACTATATGTGGACCATTCCCATCGAATGGCCCCCCATAGCCTATTTAACTCCTACCGGCCCGGCTGTCTCTTGGCAACCGTTGCTAACTGTCTCTTAATAGTGCTACTTACTAATCTGTCCGCATAAATGTTCTTCACTAGTCTCTGCATCTCCTAACTATCGCGCGTGTTCGCGCTGGTTGTAATTCTATTACACTTGCTTGGTGTTATTACTCTAGATCGTCACTCCCTGCCAACTCTGTCTCTCCAAGTGTTCCGTCTCTCAGTGCTTCTATCCAAGTCTCCTCAATCTTTTGTGTTTACCTCTTAAATTTGGATTTTGTCAGCCAATCAAAATTGAGTTCCCACGCGTCTGTCTGCCCACTCACTTCTGGAGATGGCCTTCCATGTTTTGCACGTGAATTTCGACCTATAGTCTCATTTTTCTTCCGACTTTGTCTTAATGTCTTTTTTTTCCTTGACATTGTTCTCTCGTCTGTTTATTCCTCTATTCTCTCCATTCCTCCCCCTTCTACGCCTACGCATCTGTCTGCCCACTCACTTCTGGAGATGGCCTTCCACGTCTTGCACGTGAATTTGACCCATCCTCGACTTATTTTTCTCATGACCTCGTTTTAATGTGTTTTTCCTTTTTCATCCTTGACCTCATTCCCTCGTCTCGCCTATCTGCCCCCTCACTTCTGGATTGTTCTCTCGTCTCTGTTTCCTCCTCTACTCTCTCCATCCCTCCGCTTCTACACTCTGAGACCTAGACAACACAGAATCTCCATCCCCCCCCCCCCCCAATTTGTGTCGGACTGAGAAAAAAACTGGATTAGAAACAATAAAAAACAACAACTAGGGTGCTTTAATGTTGCTAAAAAAGACAACAGTAAACAAAGAACCAACATTACGAACAAAAGATCTTCAACTGGGACGAAAACGAATAAAACAGATAATAGATCTGAAAAACAAATCTTCAATGATGACGTAATACGATATATGACGTAACGAAAAATAGTCGATTAAGTGACGTTGTGACATAGCAAATGACGTGATGCAATATTTGAAATTGATTAACATCTTTTTTTTACAGACATCTTCTTTGTCGTCTTTTCTTCTTACCCCTCCTTATAGTCTTCTACTTCCAGTCTCCTTCTTCTCCATCTTTCATCTCCTTTTTCTTTTTTTCTGTTTGTCTTCTTTTTTGTCTTCTCCTAATGTTCCTTTTCATTCTTAATCCTCTTTTATTTCATTAAAAAATTATAATTCCTTTCTTTTTTCTTCTTTTTGATGTCTTTCCTCTTCTTATTTTCCGTTTTTTACTTCAACCCTCGCTCTCTTTACATTTCAAATAATTTATCTCTTTACATTTCAAATAATTCCTCGCTTGCATCTCAAACAATTCATCTCTTTACATTTCAAATAATTCCTCTCTTTACATTTCAAATAATTCCTCTCTTTACATTTCAAATAATTCCTCTCTTTAAATTTCAAATAATTCCCCTTTTTGCATTTCAAATAATTCCTCTCTTTACATTTCAAATAATTCATCTCTTTACATTTCAAATAATTCCTCTCTTTACATTTCAAATAATTCCTCTTTTTACATTTCAAATAATTTCTCTCTTTACATTTCAAATAATTCCTCTCTTTACATTTCAAATAATTCCTCTCTTTACATTTCAAGTAATTCCTCTCTTTACATGCACCTTTAAACTGAAAACGGCAGTTATCCTTTTACAAGGTCCCTTGTAAAATGGATGTAAATATATAATTACAAATAAAAAGTAATATATCTCAAGACTCATAATTGTATCCGTTGTTTGTCTTTGTTTGTGATGCCAGTTTTGACAAATCAGCATAGGTGGTAACATCAAAGATCGAAAGCTGTAAAATAAATAACAGAGCACGAGCACGAGTTAGTATCAATATAATAGATATGAAGGTGTGAAAAAACATCGCTTTGTTTTTAATTGATGAAAAAAAGTAAGGTAAAGAAATAATTGAGTTTAAGGATGCATCTGGGAGTAGAAAGAAGAATTAACTGTGGATGGCACAACGGATAAACATTTTAAGAAGCAAAGAAATTGATGTCAGTTATCATTATGTAGCATGGTGAGATATCAATCTACTACACCTGGTGAGATATCAATCTACTACACCTGGTGAGATATCAATCTACTACATCTGGTGAGATATCAATCTACTACACCTGGTGAGATATCAATCTACTACATCTGGTGAGATATCAATCTACTACACCTGGTGAGATATCAATCTACTACACCTGGTGAGATAGCAATCTACTACACCTGGTGAGATAGCAATCTACTACATCTCGTGAGATAGCAATCTACTACATCTGGTGAGATATCAATCTACTACACCTGGTGAGATATCAATCTACTACACCTGGTGAGATATCAATCTACTACACCTGGTGAGATAGCAATCTACTACATCTGGTGAGATATCAATCTACTACACCTGGTGAGATATCAATCTACTACACCTGGTGAGATATCAATCTACTACACCTGGTGAGATATCAATCTACTACATCTGGTGAGATATCAATCTACTACACCTGGTGAGATATCAATCTACTACACCTGGTGAGATATCAATCTACTACACCTGGTGAGATATCAATCTACTACATCTGGTGAGATATCAATCTACTACACCTGGTGAGATATCAATCTACTACACCTGGTGAGATAGCAATCTACTACACCTGGTGAGATAGCAATCTACTACATCTGGTGAGATAGCAATCTACTACATCTGGTGAGATATCAATCTACTACACCTGGTGAGATATCAATCTACTACACCTGGTGAGATAGCAATCTACTACATCTGGTGAGATATCAATCTACTACACCTGGTGAGCTATCAATCTACTACACCTGGTGAGATAGCAATCTACTACATCTGGTGAGATAGCAATCTACTACATCTGGTGAGATAGCAATCTACTACACTTGGTGAGATATCAATCTACTCCATCATCCCATTACCTCAGGGGGTCGTTGGGACACCATTGACATAGTCTCTCCTTTTCCCTCTATCTTCAGTCAATTTTTGGAACCCTGCAAAGTCAAGGCCTGTCCATTTTTTAATACAATATTCCCATCTCTCTTTCTCTGTCTACCTGTTTTTCTCGATCTTTTCATATCCCTTGACAGAAAGGTTTTTGCTGTGCCAGATGGTCGCGATACACAACAAAACCATTTTATGTTGTCAAAACGATATGAAGATATAATCAGTGGCTTATAATTGCATCGTTTCATTTTGTGTGTCACTTGAGCTGTCGTTTGAGGTCTTCGCATTTCTCCTATCATTTGTGGTTTGTCTTCATTTGGAGAAGATTTCTCTCTCGTTTGGCTTCCTTTATCCTGCCATCACCGCATCATGTCAGACCATAATTCTCCTCAGTTGTGGGGAATCTCCTTCCGGTGTCAGGAATCAGCTTAATAATTAACGAAGAATTGGGGGGGGGGGGGGTGTGAGGACAGGAGGAAGAAATGAGGCTATTTGTTGTTTTACTGAGTTGCCATTTCTTGCGGCAACGCTGTTTTACTATTTTGACTTTTCAGAATCATAATTGTTTTCGTTGTTTATTTTTTTTTCTTTAAATAGAGTTGTTGTTTTAGTTCGTTTTTTTTTGTTTTAATCTTTTCCTTCTTCTTCTTCTTTTCTTCTTCCTCCTTCTTCTTCCCCTTTTCTTCTTTACTTGCCTTTCAGCGTCTATCGGGGATTAGTGATTTACGGCCATTTGCTCTTCTGTTCGTCTCTGCTGCTGTAATGTTTCCTAGTGTTTCTAATATTCCATCAATCCATCTTTTTAGTGGTCGACCCTTGGATTTAGTGATCTCACAACGTTTGTTGAAGGCTCGCTGTGTTGTATTTTGATCTTTATGCCTTGTCACGTGGCTAAACCATTTTATCTGTTGTTTCCTTATATATTCTATGGCGGGGGCCATAGAATATTCCTAGTTTTTTTTCTCAGTTCTTCATTTCTGATGTTATCTCTCAGACTCTTTCCTGTCATTCGTCTAACACATTTAATCTCAGTAGAGGTTATTTTTCTTATTGTTTTTGTATCTAGGGTCCAGGACTGGCACACAACGTTGGATGAAGATTGTATTGTGGAGTGCCCATTTTGCCTCTACAGTTATTTTCTTGTTGGGAAATAGTTGTGATAGCTGTCCGATGAATTGACAAACTTTGTTGCATCGTGAGCCTATTTCGACTACTTGCGAATTATCGTTTGTCACTAGACTTTCTGGGAGCCGCGATAGCTCAGTGGTTAGTGAACTGGACTACAAAGGACAAGAGGTAGGGTTCGATCCCAACCGACGGCTTCCAGGTTCACCCAGTCTTTAATGGGTACCGGATTTTTTTTTCTGCAAAAGTAAAGCGGCACGGGCGTAATACCGACCACATTACCCTAAAAAGCATGTGTCGAAGGTCTATAGAATATATGGTCACCAACACCATATTCCCTATACGCCCCCTTGGCGTGACGGGGCCACTTTACTGGGTTTTTATTTTTACTAGTCTTTCTAGATATTTAAATTTCTCCACTTTTTCAGTTGTCAGCTGTCCATTTTTATGTTGATATTCTATTTCTCTTTTGCGAAATTGATGACTTATATTTTGATGATGTTGATTTTCATGTTATATTGAGTGCATGTGCTGTTGAGTCCGTTCAAATGTTGTTGTATTGCTTCTATTTTCATGTATCAGTGTCTGACCGTTTGCACATAGTAGCTCGTTAACTTCCTGTCTCCGATGGGTTGACTAACTTATACACGTAGTCCAGATTAAAAGTAAACAATAGGGGCGAGAGTATGTGCCCATGTCTTACTCCTAATCTAACGTCAGAGTGATTTGTGTAGCCTGCTGCTGTTCTGATTGTGCAGCTGCTGTTAATGTGGGGACTTTTAAATTAGATTGATTAAATGTTGCTTACTCCGTATGTTGTTTGTACCCCACCCCCCACCCCTCCCCATAGTTGTTCTCTGTTTTACTCTGTCGAATGCTTTTTTAAGTGTTTAATGAAAGCTTTGTATAGATTTTGGTTGTGTTCTGGAGTTTTATCTGCTATCTGTTTTAGGGTGCGTCAGTGCATCCTCAATTTTTTTTAATTTTCGGAACCCCGTTTGATAATCGCATAATTGTAGTTCTATTATTTCCCTGAGTCTATTTTTTTCCATAATTTTGGCGTATAAATTTCCCACATGGCTGAGAAGGAATATACCTCTATTTTGATTGCGGTCTACGTTGCTATTTTGCTTTTTTTTTGTATTGGTACAACGATTGTCTGTTGCCTGTCCTCTGGAGCTTTTTGTTGGTGCTACGTTGTATTGAACATGTTATGCAGCCATATAACTCCTGTTTCTCCTGCTGCTGCTGTTAGCTCTACCGGTATATTGTCTATCCCTGGTGCTTTATTTCTTGATGCATACATGATCACTTTTTCGATTTCTTCTTTCATGATATTGGGTTCAGTGTTTGTGTATTTTTTTTTAGGTTTTTGTTGTGTTAATGGTAGTTGGTGCTATGATCAATTGGTCTCCGAAATATTATTCCCATCTCTGTTGCATATGTTGGTTATTTGATATTGGATGTTTGTCTTATTTTTAATGAAAGTTGTTTTATATCTTTGTTTTACTGTTTTCATATTAGGTGGTTATAGTTTAGTCCGGGGGCCTCGGTAGCCTAGTTGGGAAAACCACCCGACTGAGCTACCGGCGTTCGAACAACTTGTGTTCGATTCCCGCTGGGAGCAGTGTGAGTTGTACTCATGGTTGGAAAAAAAATACCCCCGTGGTCGACCCAACCGCTGGCAGGAATGGGTACCAGGGTACAATACTTTGGGAAGGTGAGGATTGTCGCCTCACATCGTGAGTTTCGATGCTTGAAGCGACACTATCCATAAGTCTCCGAACACTTCTTGATAGGCGGTGGAGCACATATTGGTGAAAACTCGCGTGGTAAGGCGTCGATTCCAGTCTCGTACTTTAGTGTAGTCCACAGATCATCTTCATTACACATTAGCTAACTCGATCTTTTCTTCAGCGCATTCCCCAGTATGAAGCACACCCGCTACACACTAACGAACATATTGAAGATGGCTTAGCTCGAAAACACGAACTCCGTAGCACCGGTGATGACCTGTTTTATACTATAATTATTGTAACATTTCTCAAGATGTTTCTATAGCAGATTAATTCACTGACTTTCTAACTGTTGTTTCATTGGCTCGTTGTACCGTTTATATCTCAGAGTTGTATCATTGGCTCGTTGTACCGTTTTAATCTCAGAGTTGTTTCATTGGCTCGTTGTACCGTTTATATCTCAGAGTTGTTTCATTGGCTCGTTGTACCGTTTATATCTCAGAGTTGTTTCATTGGCTCGTTGTGCTGTTTATAAATCAGAGTTGTTTCATTGGCTCGTTGTACCGTTTATATCTCAGAGTTGTTTCATTGGCTCGTTGTGATGTTTATAAATCAGAGTTGTTTCATTGGCTCGTTGTACCGTTTATATCGCAGAGTTGCTTCATTGGCTCGTTGTACCGTTTATATCTCAGAGTTGCTTCATTGGCTCGTTGTACCATTTATATCTCAGTTGTTTCATTGGCTCGTTGTACCGTTTATATCTCAGAGTTGTTTCATTAGCTCGTTATGCCGTTTATATCTCAGAATTGTTTCATTCGCTCGTTGTACCGTTTATATCTCAGAGTTGTTTCATTGGCTCGTTGTACTGTTTATAAATCAGAGTTGTTTCATTCGCTCGTTGTACTGTTTATATCTCAGAGTTGTTTCATTGGCTCGTTGTACCGTTTATATCTCAGAGTTGTTTAATTGGCTCGTTGTACCGTTTATATCTCAGAGTTGTTTCATTAGCTCGTTATGCCGTTTATATCTCAGAGTTGTTTCATTGGCTCGTTGTACTGTTTATAAATCAGAGTTGTTTCATTGGCTCATTGTACTGTTTATATCTCAGAGTTGTTTCATTGACTCATTGTACTGTTTATATCTCGGAGTTGTTTCATTGGCTCATTGTACTGTTTACCTTTTAGAGTTGTTTCAATGGCTCGTCGTGCTGTTTCATCATCAAACTTATATACCTGATTTGTTCTATTTTATCAAAGTTGGTTTTACGTCTGTTACAATTAAAAATAATCTATGTCAATAGAAATGAGAAAGAGAGTTCATCGGTGCTATATAGAACCATTTCTGACCTATTGAAGCGAATCATGGACAGTAGACAAACAAATGAATCGATCTCTCTTTCCGCTAATGTATATATATATATATTATATATATATATATATATATATATATATATATATATATATATGTTCAAACACACAAGGCTACACTTCTTCTCTAACACACTGTAAGCCAAACGAAAATATTGTATCCAGATTTAACATCTATGATGGGAACACATAGAAGGCTAGGATAAACCAGAATTGTAAACCGTCTGTGGATCAGAATAATAGCCAGATATAGCTAGTGATTGCATCCACAACAAAGACATCTCTTAATGTTATTGAAATATGTACAAGAATACGGTTTGGTTTTAATAATGGAAGGGGAATCGATTAGGGAGGTTTGAGGGAGAAAGAGTGGAGAATAAGAGGACGAGAAGGAGAAGATGGGAGAAAGGGAAAAGCGGAGAGCAGCGCAACGAGATAGAGAAAGGTTGTAAATAGACGAAGAGGATGTGTGCGTGTGCTCAGCAATCGAAAGAGAAAAAGAGAGTGGCATAACAAAAGCGTATGTGGTTTAGAAATATTGGATGTATCGGATATTTCATCATCATTAAGTACCAGGCCTGCTGGCGTAGGTGATCATGTCTCTCCACAATTTTCGATCTCGACAGTTATTTATCATTTCCGTTGTTGACCTTCTGCCAAGCCATTCTCTTAATCTGTCTGGCATTTTTTTTCACTTTGCTTCCCTCTATCTCTTCGTCCCTCAATTTTCCCAGTTGTTACAATATATTCCAATTGTTCTCTTCTCATTACATGGCCAAAAAATTATGATTGTTTCTTTCTAATATTGGAAATTAGCTCTCTTTATATCGGATATATAGGATATCATAAATTCGATACTTGATGTAGTGGAAGATCTGTGGTTAATGAACTTGTCTAGTGAGGTTAACATATCGGGTTCGAACCTGATTGACGGCTTATAAGATCACTCAGTCTTAAATGAGAACCACGTTTTTAATTGGAAATACAGTCGAACCTGTCTAAGGCGACCATTCACGGACTTTCAAAACCTGGTCCCATAGGACAGGTGGTCCTGCCTCACAGGTTTCACATAATAAATAGAGCGATAAAAAAAATTTGATCCTAAGCACTATGAAAACTAACCTGCAAATCAGCGTAATCCATGAGTAGAACATAGTGCACATGTCGGTCTACAATAGCCACTGGTTGGACACTTTTCATAAAACACGATAGTTAAACACACAAAAATAAAACACACATACACAGATTCCACTTATACTGTACATGTATCACTTTTGACTTGAAAAAAAATCCAATATGGTAGTCTGTTGTTTGACAGATGAAATAAACGATAAGTTCAATTTTTCTCTCAAGTCCATGATAACGTCTAGTATGTCAGATCTCCCGTTTGTTATTGAATAGGTGCGCAGAAGCTCCACAGCATTATGTGCATCTGCGATAGTGTATGTTTTCTCAATGTCAGTAGAATCTTGTTCGTTGTCTGATTCACTATTCACATCCTCAGCAGCTAAAATTGCAGTGGCAGGAAGATCCCAGTTTGTTTCTATTGTGTTGCAAGTTTGGAGCCCTGAATCAATCATGGAGATGTCTGTCAATTGGTATCCAAACAATTCTTTTGAAAGGTTATCCAAAGCAGTAGAAATTGCAGTAGAAACAATTTGCACGTCGGTCTTTGATGCAGATTCCATGTGCGTCAGAGAATATGCGTGTGTTTCAGCAGGACAATGAAAACCTGCTTTACAGAAACACTTAAGGATGGTTGAGTTGTCCACTTCTTTCCATGCTGCAGCAATCCAGTAGACTACATCCAGTAAATTGACCTGTTTCATGAGTTCGGTTCCGGAAGCATCCTTGTTTGATTCCATGACTGTGATAAGATGTAGAAGCTGTTTTTGTCTAAACTTTAATTTAAATGTCTGAATGACACCCTGGTCTAGGGTTGAACTAATGCAGTTGTGTTGGGTGGCAGAAACTGCAGCTTAACATTCTGTAGTTCGATCTTGGGATGACAGGTAGCGTTGTCAACAAATAAAATAATGTGGCGCTTTTTTTTCTGCATCTTACGGTCAAAACTTTTCAGCCAATCTTCAAATATAGCTGCAGTCATCCATGCCTTTTGTTGTTTCTGTAAATCACTGGCAGTGTGTTTATGTTGATGTTTTTAAAAATCCTAGGGTTAGCTGCTTTCCCAATCACTAAAGCCGGTTCTCGTTCCCCAACATGTTAGTGCATAGCATCACTGTTATTCGCTCTTTGCTTTTTTTACCCCCAGCGCATTTTTCTCCTTTGACAAAAAATGTTTTGTCCGTTGTCGCTTTGAAAAATAACCCGGTTTCATCTAAATTAAAAATGTCTTGAGCAGCGTAACCATAGCATATCTCGGATAATTTAGAAGTCCAGTCAGCCGCAGCACTCATATCTGAATCACCGACTTCGCCACATTGCTTACCAAACACAAGATTGTGTCTTTTAATGAAGGCCTCTAACCAGCCGTTCGATGCTTTAAAGACTGAGTTTTCCAATTCTTTTGCAAACTGTAAAGCTCGTTCTTTGATCATCGCCCAGATAACGGAATTTTTCGTGCAAGTGCTGATTGACACCATTTCCAACAAAGTGTATTTATGTCTTAATTTCCCGTTTTCCTGCTATTCCTTCTTTTCATACTTGGTGCATTATTTTCAAAGTCATTCATATACTCGGCTTTTCTCTTTAACGTACGTAAAATCTGTGTCTTTCCCACTCCAAACTGTTCTGCCAATAATCGCGAACTTTTACCTTGCTGATTTTGTCGAATCACTGATATTCGTTCTTCCAGCGTTAATGCTTTTGGTTTTACACTTTTGACACTGGCCATTTCCTATATTGTGTGTAACACTTTTAAAATCCACAAAAATAATTCACTGAGATACTGTACATGTACATGAATACACTCTAAGCGGGCAATGACTAATTCTTTAGTTAATTCCTGTAATTTATACGGGCCACGCAATGGTCTACTCTGGTCTAGACGGAACCGCGAAGTGATGTCACTTCACGAATCATAGATCTGTGTCTGCACCAGTATTGACTGATAAACGTAACACGTCCCACTGTAATCTGGGACTCACTAAATACGGGAAAACATCAACACCTGTAGACACCTGTGTCGATCGTTTATGGCTCCTAGCGAGACGAAGGACTGGCTGGTCGTCGTAAACGGGATAAATAACATTGGCGGCGGTTAATTAGCCTGGTCTCTGGTCGCGTCATACGGTGAGCGCCGTAATCAGTGTTAGCATATAGTAAAAAACTCGGGGAAATTGTAGACCCGGTCCTATAACCAGGGAAACGCTTTAAACAGGTGGTCCTAAGACCAGGTTCGACTGTATAATGCTGACCAAAAGTGGTAGACAAATTGGGCCACTAATATCATATTTCCTAGACGCTATGGGCGGGACAGGGTGCTAACTTTCTTTTTTCCTTTCTTTCATTTTTTTCTTTCCTACTTTCTTTCCTTCTTTTCTTTCATTCTTTATATTCTCACTTTCTTTCTATTTTCTCGCACTTTCTTTTTTCTTATTTTTTTCTTTCTTTCTATTCTCACATTTTTCCTTTCTTTCTTTCTTGCTTTCTTTCTTTTTTCCTTTCTTTCTTTCTTTCTTTCTTTCTTTCTTTCTTTCTTTCTTTCTTTCTTTCTTTCTTTCTTTCTTTCTTTCTTTCTTTCTTTCTTTCTTTCTTTCTTTCTTTCTTTCTTTCTTTTTTTTCCCTACTTTCTTTCCTTCCTTCTTTCTTTCTATTCTCACTTACTCTCTATCTTCTCTCACTTTATTTTTCTTCTTTCTTTCTATGCTCACTTTTTTCTTTTTTATATCTATCTTTCTTTATTTCTTTCTTTCTTTCTTTGTTTTCTCACTTACTTTCGTCTGTTCCTTCTCATTTTCTTTTTCTTTCTTTCATTCTTTCCTTCTTTTTTTATATTCTCAATTTTGTTTATTATTTCTTTATTTCATTATTTCTTTCTATTCTCACTTACTTTCTTCCGTTCATTCTCAGTCTTTTTCTTTCTTTCTTTCTTTCTTTCTTTCTTTGTTATTTCTTTCTTTCTTTTTTTTTTTTAACACAAACTAATATTTTGTTTCTTTTAAAGAACGCCTGATATACTCGTTTCTTTGCTAACTAGAACAAGCACAAATTGACCAAAATCTGAGCCTGTGTTTCTCTGTATGTATTCTCCGTGTTCCTGATGAAGACCTTTTGTGATGCGCAACGAAGCAACTCGTTGGTACTGTCCTTTGTTACCACAAAAGTAAAGGTAAATTACGAGAGTCCAATCAGTGTCTTAGCACGCGATTTTTCACCCATGTGTGCTCGGTCGCCTATTCAGAAGTATTCGGAGACTTCTGGATAGTGTCGCTTAAAGCATCGAAACTCACGATTCGAGACGGCATTTCTCACCTTCCCAAAGTTCTACCCAGGTACCCATTTCTGACAGCGGCTGGGTCGACCACAGGGGTATTCTTTTTTCCAACCACGAGTACAATTCACACTGATTAAGGGGAGTCGAACACGGATTGTCCGGACGTCGGTAGCCCAGTCGAGTAGTTTTTTCCCAACTCGGCTACTGAGGCTCCCCTTTATAACAATAAAGCTGTAACCAATCATTTTACTCATTTTTTAAAACGTTTTTACCAGTTTTATTACAGCCACGCGTGGTTATGTCATCATCATCATCATCATCATCATCATCATCATCGGGTGCCGTCTCCGCAGAGAAGGTTGGCTACCATGGATCGCCATTCCACTCTGTTTCTTGCTTTGATGGTGCAGGTTGTCATAGATTTGCTAGACAACCTTTGATGTTACTCGCCCATGTTAGTCTTGGTCTGCCTCTGCCTCTTTTACCTTGTATTTTCCCTTCCATTATTACTTTTAGTAGGCTGTTGTGTCTTTTAACATGCCACACAAATTTTATTTGTCTTGTTCTAATTGTGTTTAGTAATTCTCTTTTTATGTTTAGTTGTTTTAAAACTTCCTCGTTTGTTTTCTTGTCTTTCCATCCAATTCTACCTAATCTTCTATAAATCCACATTTCAAAGGCTTCAATTTTCTGTTCTGTTTTCTTGTCTAATGTCTATTTTTCTGCACCATACAGGAATATTGAGAAGATGTAACATTTTGCTATTCTTTTATGTCAATATTATGTTGCGTTAATATTACGTTATGTCAATATCCCTAACCATAGAAAGGGCCGGTCGCTCCACTATACGAAATCACACGCTGAGGAAACAATAGAGCAGAGGTTAACGTTACACAGCGGAAAATGGAGCCCCACAACGTGTTTACCGCCATATTGTTGACGCGTGGTTAGAGTTAGAATATGAACCGTGATACCGAGCCAACAGCGAGCAAATATGGAGGACCAATCGAACAACACGGATGGTCAGAAAAGTGGGAATTGGAACGAGGGCGAGAATGATCCAGATCAAAATAATAAATCTTGCATCGTCATTGATGGATGGAAACAGGTATCTCCAATAGTAACTGCCCTGTACTGGTTTGATAGCAGCTTCTTTATTTCCTTCTTCCTTTCTATTGTTATACCTCTATCTTTCTTTTTTTTCTTTCTTCTTTCCTTCCTTCATTTTTTCTTTCTATTCTCACTTTCTTTCCTCTATCCCTGCCTTCCTCTTTCTTTCTTTCTTTCTTTCTTTCTTCTTTCCTTCTTTCATTCCTTTCTTTCTTTCTTCTTTCCTTCTTTCATTCCTTTCTTTCTATTCTCATTTTCTTTCTTCTATCCCTGCCTTCCTCCTTCTTTCTTTCTTTCTTTCTTTCCTTCTTTCTCTCTTTCTTTTTCTTTCTTTCATTCTTTTCTTTCTTTCTTGCTATTCTCTTTCTTTCTTTCTGTTCTCACTGTCTTTTATTCGAAGAGTAAAATACTCACCACCAGGATACAGCCATCTTGTCTTGAGGTCACCTCTAAAACTACCCACCGTTTTCCGATTCCAAAATTTGGCAAATTGTTTTCTGATTGATCAGACTTAAAATTTCACCCAGCCTCTGAAAATGGGTACCTATGTTTGTTTCCTGGGGGAAAATATGTATCCTTGTTATGATACCAACGATGTCACCCAGCCATATTATTTAGCTGTGACCATAAGATATGGTCACTAAAACCTTAAGTCCCTATTGGCCTTAAAGTGGAAAAGGAACCACTTTTACTAACTTTCGTCGTTCAATTCTTCATTCACTACATTTTAGAGTCCTGGGCTTATGGTAATATTATGTCAATAGTAATACACAAACAGTCACAAACTACAGAGTGGGTGCGGAACAAAACAACCACCGCCGTTTTTTATGATGTCAAGTTCGAACAATGGAGGGAGGCGACTAGCTACTTTTTGCTTAGCAACCACACACGCCCATATTGTGTTCTTCTTGCTTGTTACAATTATTTTACATTTCATTTCTATTTAATGCCATCACAATAACACGTTTAGGAAGATTCCAACTCTCATTTTGATGAAAGTGCATGTGATCTTCATTACAAATGAATGGAATGCTGTTTTCTTGACGTCATATCTAATGTCGTAACGTCTAATCTTAATGTTCTTCTTAATTTGAAAGAATGAGAGAAGAATTTTTTTTTTTAGCTGGACCTATCGATGATGAAACTGATATTTCCTTGTCCTGTTCTGCTTGGGTGAATAGCATGGATTCAGTGCTCCATCCAAAACGCACTATCATCCTCTTGACTCCACTTTTATTCTTGGAACCAAAGCTGAGTGTCTGGGGATGCCAGAAGATGGATATTACACAGTCGACTGCCTTAGGGTCCTCTCTCTGGATTTTCTGCCTGGGTTTACTATTGTAGCCTTTAAACTCTCCCGAGTCTTCTCACAAGACAGTGTTCGAGATCGACAATAAAGCCACTGTCAAAAATAGGTATTGGCTGGTGCAACGGTGAAATCGATAACCTATCACAGGTAGATATATCACGATTGCAAAAAGAAATAAATAATATTCCACCTAACATAGAGAATATTAATAAGTATCTCCGCAGAATAATGCACTTCCAGTGGCAGGACAAACTAACCAACTTCACAGTCCAGCAGCGTGCTAAAATCCTAACAATCATGTCAATGCTCAGAAGCTGAAGCTCAAGATGGCTGGGGCACGTCCAACGAGTGGACAATAATCGCATTCCTAAGCAAATATATGGTCACAACTGGCAAAACTATCACTATATGATGAACTAATACGCGGAAAAACGCAAATCGTCAGACCTAAATTGCGATATAGAGATATTTGTAAATCATCTCTGAATAACTTCTCCATCTTTGAAAATGACTGGGAACATCTGGCAAGAGATCACATATCAAGGAGAGCCTGTATACAAAATGGCATAGACGAGGCCGCACTATGTCTAAACATTGAAGAGAAAAGACTCATCAAAAAAAGGTCAAAAACCCAGTGAACATGACGTTCATTCTGTGGACGAATATGTTTGTCAAACATTGGTAGAATTAGCCACAGGAGAAGCTGCTCGACAAAAGCGAAATCTCCACACAAAAATATACAACAGCTTACACTAAACGGTCTGAGAGGATAAATGTGGAGTCAAGCAGGGATGTGTCCTAGTTTATGAGGAAAGTTGTTTGTTGTCCTTTAAACAATGATTTTGTAGCAATCTATGTAGACATCTACATCCATACACGATTTGAGGGTTCCTTATTTAATCTAGGACGTCTGAAGTCAAGATGGTTACAACAACTGAGACCCCAATCAAGGAGCTTCTATTCGCTGATGATGCAGCACTTGTTGCTCACAATGAAACAGTCCTGCAGTCAATGACTGACAATCTAGTCATGTGCCTTTTTCTCTTTGTCGACAAGTATCAGAAGACTGGTTCTCCAACAGGATGTAGCCATACCAGGAACTAGAACATTAAATAACTCACCATTTGAATATGTACAGAAGTTGGTCTACCTTGGTTCTATAGTCACAGCTATCATCTCACTTGATGACAAGATGAATTTTCGAATCGATAAGGCAGTTTCAACATCTAGTAAATTTAAATATAGAGCAAGGGCCATAAACCAAACTAACACTCAGGATTAGGATTCCAATTTACCAAAGTTGTGTGCTTGGTACCTTCTATAAGGATCAGAAACTTTGATTATAAATGCTGGGCAGGAAAAATGGTTAAACGTTTTCCACGAGCGTTACCTTCGCAAGATAATGAACATGGAGAACAATGAAACCAAGTCTCACGTTCTGCAATGAGTTCAACCCCATCCATTATGGCAACATTTAGGAGTCGGAGACTAAAGTGGCTGGATCACTGGAGAAGAATGCACAACAATCGTATTCCAAAACACAAACTGTATGCAGAACTTAGGGACTGAAAGAGTCCAAATGGTAGACTAGTGCTTAAATATAAATATATTTGCAGGGCTTCCTGGAGTGAATTTTCTATCAGCGAAAGAAACTGAAAATCTAGCAACAGATCGTAGCACGTGTAGACAAATGATAAAAGATTAGGCACAGCAAGAGATGGCGTTAAAATAAGAAGATAGAAGGCACGAAAGAAAAGATGAGACGAGGCACCACAAATGCATTTTCAGCATTCTGCGGTCGGATCTGTCTATCCGATATTGGCAGATTCAGTCAGGAGAAAAGCTGTTCAGTAAAATAGTACCCTTCATAAGGCACTTATATACTACGAAACTAACGACAAATCATAATTGCCTGATACAAACTGTCTATGAAGACGTCAAAGGTCGTATCTAATTTCTGGGGTCTGCCGTTGGTGGGAACATCTCTCACTGAGATGTGCTAACGTAAAAAGCATGCTCGGTGCAGTCGTTACGCAGCGAACAGATTCTGTTTTTAGTTTAACCATCCTCATCATCATCATGATGTTCTATACCAGTTGGCGTAGGCGATCATGCCCTTCCACAATCTTCTATCTACAGTGCAGCGTATCAGTTCTGTTGTTGACTGTTTTCCATGCCATGACACCAAGCTATCCAGTATTTTCTCTCTTTGTCGGCCGCGATTTCTTTCTCCTTGTATTTTGCCAGTTGTAACCAAGTATTCCAACTTTCCTCTTCTCATGATGTGCCCGAAAAATGTTGATTGTTTATTTCTGATGCTTTTTAGGAGCTTCCTTTTTGTGTTGGCCTCTTTGAGAATGTCCTCATTGGTCTTTTTAGCTGTCCAGGGAACTTTCAACATTCTTCTGAGAAATCCCATCTCTTAACCATCCTACAGACAAAAAAAACCCTTGAGCCCTCGATGCCTACTTTAGTGGAAAACTACCGATCCAGTTCAGCCCGCCCGGCCCTACAATTGTATTTGTGGAAGTCTAATATTCAAACAAGATTGCTCATACTTAGAATCGATCTCACCGCACTCAGGGCACACCAATTGGCAATCAGTCTTTCCATACAAAGCTATGTACGCCGATAGTTCATGTAGCTCGATAGTTAAACACGCTTATAATCCGTTGTTTCTGTCGTCCGTCCCACCGTAATGAAACAAACAACATTCTGTGCAATTATCCGTCTTCAGAAGCCTTCTCGAGGACGAGAATTGGGGGAAGGGGGGGGGGGGGGGTGAAGGCGTATGTCAGCCTCAGAACTAAAGCCAAAAGTCGTTAACGACTCATAGTTGACTCCTTGCACCAGAATGTGTGTACCGGTACTATATAGATTCTACTCCACCTCAACGCGGTGCCCACAATAAAAGACTAACCTGTCTAGGCAAGTGAAGAAAGATCTGGAGAGGGGTGGAAGGAAGTGGGGGGGGGGGGGGAGGTAATACAGTTCTCAAAAATGTTGAAGACGAGTGCGCTTGACCACAAGGCGCAAAGATCTCACAGCTTGCTGTAGAGTACGACATAGCGTATCTTCGCCCACTTAGTGTCATTTAAGGGCTGACGATGACGTAGAATGGCTGTTAGGTGGTACAAGCTAAAAGCAGAAGAGAAATGTCAACGTTAACAAATTTACTGGAGACAGCCATCACCGAAAGGTTCCAGCAATGCCATACAGTTTGTCTAGAAAAGATATTGTTTGATTATTTATGATGCGTTTATCTGCAAACGGTGTTTAACTATCATGAAAAGATATTCTTGATCTATTTACGATGTATATACGACCATACCTGTAACAGATTTCAGACTGTAATGGAGCCAGCGCTATATATGTATACATCTCAGTACCTTATTTTATTTTTGTGGTTTAAAGTTTATCGCGGTCTTTGCCTTCTTCTCCGTCGACAATACAATAATAGAATAAACTGCACATTTTTTTTTTATTAATATTGGACACAGCAATCCAATGCCTCCATCTTCATCATCGTTATGTGTCGTACCGGTTACGTAGGCGTTCATCTTCTTCCACAATTCTAGCCTCAGCGCATTGTATCAATTCTCTTGTTCACTATTTACAATGTTACGATATCAAGCTATGTAGTATTTTCTCTCCCTGTCTTTTACGATCTCTCATTCCTTGTACTTTGCCAGTTATAACTTCAATTATTCCAACTTTCCTCTTCTCATGATGTGCCATAAAAATGTTGATTGTTTATTTATAATGTCTTTTATGAACGTTCCTTTTTGTGTTGGTCTCGTTGAGAATTTTGTCGTTGGTCTTGTTAGTTGTCCATAGAGCTCTCAACATTCTCCTGACAAATCTTCCATCTGTAGATTCATAAAGTTAGCTTTTGTTTGTTTCTTAAACAAAAATAAATGGTGCATCTGTTATTATTTTTAATGAGTTCTTGAAATGCTTACATTGCTTACAACATCTATGACATCACCATTATCATTAAATGCAATACTTGCAGGAGGAAAAAAAAAGTAAAGTACTCCCGTCACGCCAAGTGGCGTATAGGGAATATGGTGTTAGTGACCATAAATTTTACAGACCTTCAGCACTGGATTTTTGGGGTAATGTGGTCGGTATTATGCCCGTCCCGCTTTACTTTCCCAGAAAAAAATCCGGTACCCATTAAAGGCTGGGTGAACCGGAGCCGTCGATTGGGATCGAACCCTACCTCTTGTCCTTTGTAGTCCAGTTCACTAACCACTGAGCTATCGCGGCTCACTTGCAGGAGTAGGTGGTTATATGTTTAAACAAGTTCAGATGTTACAGTTGTCCTACCTCGCAATTATCTAACGCTGTTTAATAACTTTTACTTTATTTTCCTCTACCTCTTCTTCTCTAATTTTTTTCCTGCTGTTTCAACATACTCCAGTTGTTCCTCTTCTCGTCAGCAGCCAAAAACGTATTATGACTTTGCTGGAACACACTCGCTAATTATCCTGGTCTATTTTAGAATGCTAGTTTACTCTTTGCAACTGACTTGTGGTAATCCTAACATTCTTCTGTAAAACTACATCTATGAGCAATCTCTATCTTCAAATATCATCTTGTCTGTCAGTGGTCAGCCGTTTATCCAGGATCCAGTACCATATATCGGGCCTGGCACTACCTAATAATGAAATTTGCTTGGACCTCTTTTATTTCACTGTCATTGTCAGCGATATGTTGTGAAATTTGCTTTGACCTCTTTTATTTCACTGTCATTGTCAGCGATATGTTGTGAAATTTGCTTTGACCTCTTTTATTTCACTGTCATTGTCAGCGATATGTTGTGAAATTTGCTTTGACCTCTTTTATGTCACTGTCATTGTCAGCGATATGTTGTGAAATTTGCTTTGACCTCTTTTATTTCACTGTCATTGTCAGCGATATGTTGTGAAATTTGCTTTGACCTCTTTTATTTCACTGTCATTGTCAGCGATATGTTGTGAAATTTGCTTTGACCTCTTTTATGTCACTGTCATTGTCAGCGATATGTTGTGAAATTTGCTTTGACCTCTTTTATTTCACTGTCATTGTCAGCGATATGTTGTGAAATTTGCTTTGACCTCTTTTATTTCACTGTCATTGTCAGCGATATGTTGTGAAATTTGCTTTGACCTCTTTTATGTCACTGTCATTGTCAGCGATATGTTGTGAAATTTGCTTTGACCTCTTTTATGTCACTGTCATTGTCAGCGATATGTTGTGAAATTTGCTTTGACCTCTTTTATTTCACTGTCATTGTCAGCGATATGTTGTGAAATTTGCTTTGACCTCTTTTATTTCACTGTCATTGTCAGCGATATGTTGTGAAATTTGCTTTGACCTCTTTTATGTCACTGTCATTGTCAGCGATATGTTGTGAAATTTGCTTTGACCTCTTTTATGTCACTGTCATTGTCAGCGATATGTTGTGAAATTTGCTTTGACCTCTTTTATGTCACTGTCATTGTCAGCGATATGTTGTGAAATTTGCTTTGACCTCTTTTATTTCACTGTCATTGTCAGCGATATGTTGTGAAATTTGCTTTGACCTCTTTTATGTCACTGTCATTGTCAGCGATATGTTGTGAAATTTGCTTTGACCTCTTTTATGTCACTGTCATTGTCAGCGATATGTTGTGAAATTTGCTTTGACCTCTTTTATGTCACTGTCATTGTCAGCGATATGTTGTGAAATTTGCTTTGACCTCTTTTATTTCACTGTCATTGTCAGCGATATGTTGTGAAATTTGCTTTGACCTCTTTTATGTCACTGTCATTGTCAGCGATATGTTGTGAAATTTGCTTTGACCTCTTTTATTTCACTGTCATTGTCAGCGATATGTTGTGAAATTTGCTTTGACCTCTTTTATTTCACTGTCATTGTCAGCGATATGTTGTGAAATTTGCTTTGACCTCTTTTATTTCACTGTCATTGTCAGCGATATGTTGTGAAATTTGCTTTGACCTCTTTTATTTCACTGTCATTGTCAGCGATATGTTGTGAAATTTGCTTTGACCTCTTTTATTTCACTGTCATTGTCAGCGATATGTTGTGAAATTTGCTTTGACCTCTTTTATTTCACTGTCATTGTCAGCGATATGTTGTGAAATTTGCTTTGACCTCTTTTATGTCACTGTCATTGTCAGCGATATGTTGTGAAATTTGCTTTGACCTCTTTTATTTCACTGTCATTGTCAGCGATATGTTGTGAAATTTGCTTTGACCTCTTTTATTTCACTGTCATTGTCAGCGATATGTTGTGAAATTTGCTTTGACCTCTTTTATGTCACTGTCATTGTCAGCGATATGTTGTGAAATTTGCTTTGACCTCTTTTATTTCACTGTCATTGTCAGCGATATGTTGTGAAATTTGCTTTGACCTCTTTTATTTCACTGTCATTGTCAGCGATATGTTGTGAAATTTGCTTTGACCTCTTTTATTTCACTGTCATTGTCAGCGATATGTTGTGAAATTTGCTTTGACCTCTTTTATTTCACTGTCATTGTCAGCGATATGTTGTGAAATTTGCTTTGACCTCTTTTATTTCACTGTCATTGTCAGCGATATGTTGTGAAATTTGCTTTGACCTCTTTTATTTCACTGTCATTGTCAGCGATATGTTGTGAAATTTGCTTTGACCTCTTTTATTTCACTGTCATTGTCAGCGATATGTTGTGAAATTTGCTTTGACCTCTTTTATTTCACTGTCATTGTCAGCGATATGTTGTGAAATTTGCTTTGACCTCTTTTATTTCACTGTCATTGTCAGCGATATGTTGTGAAATTTGCTTTGACCTCTTTTATTTCACTGTCATTGTCAGCGATATGTTGTGAAATTTGCTTTGACCTCTTTTATTTCACTGTCATTGTCAGCGATATGTTGTGAAATTTGCTTTGACCTCTTTTATTTCACTGTCATTGTCAGCGATATGTTGTGAAATTTGCTTTGACCTCTTTTATTTCACTGTCATTGTCAGCGATATGTTGTGAAATTTGCTTTGACCTCTTTTATTTCACTGTCATTGTCAGCGATATGTTGTGAAATTTGCTTTGACCTCTTTTATTTCACTGTCATTGTCAGCGATATGTTGTGAAATTTGCTTTGACCTCTTTTATTTCACTGTCATTATCAGCGATATGTTGTGAAATTTGCTTTGACCTCTTTTATTTCACTGTCATTATCAGCGATATGTTGTGAAATTTGCTTTGACCTCTTTTATTTCACTGTCATTATCAGCGATATGTTGTGAAATTTGCTTTGACCTCTTTTATTTCACTGTCATTATCAGCGATATGTTGTGAAATTTGCTTTGACCTCTTTTATTTCACTGTCATTATCAGCGATATGTTGTGAAATTTGCTTTGACCTCTTTTATTTCACTGTCATTATCAGCGATATGTTGTGAAATTTGCTTTGACCTCTTTTATTTCACTGTCATTATCAGCGATATGTTGTGAAATTTGCTTTGACCTCTTTTATTTCACTGTCATTGTCAGCGATATGTTGTGAAATTTGCTTTGACCTCTTTTATTTCACTGTCATTGTCAGCGATATGTTGTGAAATTTGCTTTGACCTCTTTTATTTCACTGTCATTGTCAGCGATATGTTGTGAAATTTGCTTTGACCTCTTTTATTTCACTGTCATTATCAGCGATATGTTGTGAAATTTGCTTTGACCTCTTTTATTTCACTGTCATTATCAGCGATATGTTGTGAAATTTGCTTTGACCTCTTTTATTTCACTGTCATTATCAGCGATATGTTGTGAAATTTGCTTTGACCTCTTTTATTTCACTGTCATTGTCAGCGATATGTTGTGAAATTTGCTTTGACCTCTTTTATTTCACTGTCATTGTCAGCGATATGTTGTGAAATTTGCTTTGACCTCTTTTATTTCACTGTCATTGTCAGCGATATGTTGTGAAATTTGCTTTGACCTCTTTTATTTCACTGTCATTATCAGCGATATGTTGTGAAATTTGATTTGACCTCTTTTATTTCACTGTCATTATCAGCGATATGTTGTGAAATTTGCTTTGACCTCTTTTATTTCACTGTCATTATCAGCGATATGTTGTGAAATTTGCTTTGACCTCTTTTATTTCACTGTCATTATCAGCGATATGTTGTGAAATTTGCTTTGACCTCTTTTATTTCACTGTCATTGTCAGCGATATGTTGTGAAATTTGCTTTGACCTCTTTTATTTCACTGTCATTGTCAGCGATATGTTGTGAAATTTGCTTTGACCTCTTTTATTTCACTGTCATTGTCAGCGATATGTTGTGAAATTTGCTTTGACCTCTTTTATTTCACTGTCATTGTCAGCGATATGTTGTGAAATTTGCTTTGACCTCTTTTATTTCACTGTCATTGTCAGCGATATGTTGTGAAATTTGCTTTGACCTCTTTTATTTCACTGTCATTGTCAGCGATATGTTGTGAAATTTGCTTTGACCTCTTTTATTTCACTGTCATTGTCAGCGATATGTTGTGAAATTTGCTTTGACCTCTTTTATTTCACTGTCATTGTCAGCGATATGTTGTGAAATTTGCTTTGACCTCTTTTATTTCACTGTCATTGTCAGCGATATGTTGTGAAATTTGCTTTGACCTCTTTTATTTCACTGTCATTGTCAGCGATATGTTGTGAAATTTGCTTTGACCTCTTTTATTTCACTGTCATTGTCAGCGATATGTTGTGAAATTTGCTTTGACCTCTTTTATTTCACTGTCATTGTCAGCGATATGTTGTGAAATTTGCTTTGACCTCTTTTATTTCACTGTCATTGTCAGCGATATGTTGTGAAATTTGCTTTGACCTCTTTTATTTCACTGTCATTGTCAGCGATATGTTGTGAAATTTGCTTTGACCTCTTTTATTTCACTGTCATTGTCAGCGATATGTTGTGAAATTTGCTTTGACCTCTTTTATTTCACTGTCATTGTCAGCGATATGTTGTGAAATTTGCTTTGACCTCTTTTATTTCACTGTCATTGTCAGCGATATGTTGTGAAATTTGCTTTGACCTCTTTTATTTCACTGTCATTGTCAGCGATATGTTGTGAAATTTGCTTTGACCTCTTTTATTTCACTGTCATTGTCAGCGATATGTTGTGAAATTTGCTTTGACCTCTTTTATTTCACTGTCATTGTCAGCGATATGTTGTGAAATTATTTTGTACTTTTGTTCCCTTTCCCTGAGTTTCCCTGCACCTCATCAATGCAGTATACGCTCCATAAAAAGGTCAACATTGTTTTCGGGTTTTTGAAATCAAAGACCTGTTTTAATCATGTTTCATTTACTTTCATACTGAGATGGATGATTCTTTTTCTTTGTTGCCACCACTACTTCCACTGTTTTTTGTGTGTTTTTTTTTTTAGGTTCAGACATGTACTTTTAGTTTCCATTTTGTAATGTCAATTCTTTTCCTAACTTCTGTTCACATTTATTAATTAAGACCATACTAACCTTGGTTGGTTGGTCTTTATTTTTTTGTTTTCTTGGTAAGATAAGAGCATTTTAACCTCAGACTACATATTCTAGCTCATATATATACATATATAAGCAGCTTTCCAAAAAATGAGGAAGATACTATGCAATCCATTTTTGATAATAGAAACAAGAAAAAGAGCAACAGACAAGAAAATCACAAGAGTCTGTAGAAATGTGGGTTTACAGAAGAATGTTGAAAATACTATGGACAGCTAAGAAGAGTAATAAAAATGTTCTGAAAGAGGTCAAAGCAAAAAGAGAGCTAATTTCCAATATTAGGAAGAGACAATCATCATTTTTGGCCATGTAAAAGAGCAACTTGTATATATTGTAACAACTGGAAAAATTGAGGGACTTCGAGATAGAGGGAAGCAAAGAGAAAAAAATTACCAGACAGCCTAAGAGAATGGCTTGGCAGAAGGTCAACAACAGAATGTCGAGATCTAAAGTTGTGGAGAGACATGATCACCTACGCCAGCAGGCCCGGTACATGATGATGATGATTGATGATATATATATATATAATAGGAAATTCTTTATATTAGAGCCTTTTGCCACTCTGTGTGAGGTGCATGCCCGACTGGGCCTTGTCCTCCAGTTTCTTGGCTCCCAGCTATATTGAGCTTCACTCTATTGCACTATGTTAGAAAAAAAAGTATAACCCCGTCACGCCAAGTGGCGTATAAGGAATATGGTGTTAGTGACCATAAATTGTACAGACTTTCGGCACATGATTTTTGAGGTAATGTGGTCGTTATTACGCCCGTGCCGCTTTACTTTCCCAGGAAAAAAATCCGGTACCCATTTAAGGCTGGGTGAACCCGGAAGCCATCGATCAGGATCAAACCCGATCTCTCGTCCTTTGCAGTCCAGTTCACTAACCACTGAGCTATGATGGCTCCTCCCATTGCACTGTGTTAGGCGTTTTATAATTAAACTTGGTCTATGCAAAGCAGTTGATATAAAATATATATAGTATTACCATTGACTAGAAATCTGAATATATCCATACATGTCTCTCTTATACATGAAATAAAGATGGTAATCAAACATAACATTGTCCAATACGTTAACTAGTTATTAGAACAAAATCAAACAGGAACCAGTTTAAAAGCCTGGGTTTTATCTGTTAAAACATCTCCAATTATTGCCATGTCGTAACGCTGCTGTTTGTTTTCCGTTCAGTTTATAAAATACTCAGATCTT